>JAIUJO010003800.1:137500-142500 GCA_023846275.1 Vanilla planifolia
ATAAGCAAAAGAAAAAGAAGCACAAGAAGAAGAAGAAGAAGACTAAGAAGAAGAAGAAGAAGAAGATAAAGAAGCATACGAAGAAGAAGAAGAAGAAGAAAAAGTAAAAGAAGAAGAAGAAGAAGAATAATAATAATAATAATAATAATAATAATAATAATAATAATAATAAGAGGAAGGATGAGAAGTAGAAGAAGAAGACGAAAAAGAAGAATATAAAGTACAACAAAAAGTTGAAGATGAAGTATAAGATGAAGAAGAAGAAGATGAATAATAATAATAATAATAATAATAATAACAACAACAACAACAATAATAATAGCAATAAGAAGAAGAAGAAGAAGAAGAAGTAGAAGTAGAAGAAGTAGAAGAAGAAAAGGAAGAAAAAGAAGGTGTTGAAATTGAAGAAAAAGAAGAGGAAGAAGAAAAAGAAAAAGAAAAAAATAGAAGAAGAAGAAGAAGAAGAAGAAGAAAGAAGAATAAGAACATGAAGAAGTAGAAGGAGAGGAAGTAGAACTAGAAAAAGAAGCAGAAGAAGAAAAAGAAGAAGAAAAGATGAAGAACACGGACAAATAGAAAGTGAAGAAGAAGAAGAAGGAGAGGAAGAAGATGAAGAAGAAGAAGAGGAAGAAAAAGGAGGAGAAGGAGAAGAAGAAGAAGAAGAAGTAGAAGAATGAGTGGATGAGGAAAAAGAAGAAGAAGAAGAAGAAGAGGAAGAAGAAGTGGAAGAAGAAGAAGAAGTAGTAATAGTAGTAGTAGTAGTAGTACAAGAAGAAGAAGAAGAAAAAGAGGAAGAAGATGAAGAAGAAGAAAAAGAGGAAGAAGATGAAGAAGAAGAAAAAGAAGTGAAAGAAAAAGAATAATTATGATAATAAAAAAATAATAATAATAATAAAAATAATAATAATTATAATTAAAAGAAGAAGAAGATGATGATGAACATAATTGTGAAGAAGAAAGAGAATAAGAAGAAGAAGTAGAAGAATAACAATAACAATAATAATAATAATAATAACAATAATAATAATTATAATAATAATAATAATAATAATAATTAGAAAAAAAGAAGATGAAGGATGAGAAGAAGAAGAAGAAGAAGAAGAAAAAGAAGAAGAAGAAGAATCAGATGAAGAAGAAGAAGAACAAGAAGAGAAGAAGAAGAAGAAGATGAAGAAGAAGAAGAAGAAGACGATGATGAAGAAGAAGAACAAGAAGAAGAAGAAGAAGAAGAAGAAGAAGAAAAAGATGAAGAAGAAGAAGTTGAAGAAGATGAAGAAAAAGATAAAGAAGAATTAGTAGTAGAAGAAGGAGAAGAGAAAGAAGAAAAAGTAAAGGACTAAGAAGACGAAGGAGAAGAAGAAGAAGAAGTAGAGGATGAAGAAGACAAAGAAGTAGAACAAGAAAAAGAAGAAGAATAAGAAGGAGAAGAAGAAGTAAAAGATAAAAAATAAGAAGATGAAGAAGAAGAATAAGGAGGAGAAGTATAAGAAGTAGTAAAAGAAGAAGAGGATGAAGTAGAACAAGAAAAAGAAGAAAAAGAAGAAGAAGAAGAAGAAGAAGGAGAAGAATAAGGTGAAGAAAAAGAAGGAGAGGAAGAAGAAGATGAAGAAGAAGACGAAGAATAAGAAGAAGAAGTAGTAGTAGAAGAAAAAAATGAAGAAGAAGAAGTAGTAATAGAAGACGAAGAAGGAGAAGACGAATTAGAAGAAGAAGAAGTAGAAGAAGAAGACGAAGAAATGGAAGAAGAAGGAGACGAAAAAGAACAAGAAGCAAGAGAAGAAAAAGAAGAAGAAGAGGATGAATAATAATAATAATAATAATAGTAATAATAATAATAATAATAATAATAAGAAGTAGTAGGGAAAGAACAATAATAAGCAGAAGAAGAACTTGAAGAAGAAGAGGAGGGAGGAGAAGAAGAAGTGGAAGAAGAAGAATAAGATTAAGAACAAGAAGAGGGAGAAGAAGATGAAGAAGAAGAAGAAGAAGAAGAAGATAAAGAACATGGAAAAGAAGAAGAAGAAAAAGAACAAGAAGATTAAGATGATGAAGAAGAAGAAAGAGAAGAAGAAGAAGAAAAAGAAGAAGAAGAAGAACAAGAAGTAGAAGAAGAAAAAGTAGAAAATGAAGAAAAATAAGAAGAAGAAGAATGAGAATAAAAAGAAGAAGAAGAAGAAGAACAAGAAGAAGAAGAAGTGGAAGGACGAGAAGAAGAAAAGGAAGAAGAGGAAGAAGAAGAATAAGAAATACAAGAAGAAGATAAAGATGATGAATAAGATGAAGAAGAAGAAGAAGTGCACGAAGAAGAAGTATAATAATAATAGTAACAATAATAATAAATAGAAGAAAAGAAGAAATAGAAGAAGAGGAAGAAAAAGAAGAAGAAGAAGAAGTAGCTATAGAAGAGGGAGAAGAAGGAGGAGGAGAAGGAGAAGAAGAAGAAGAAGAAGAAAAAGAACAAGAAGAATAGGAAGAAGAAGAAGATGAAGAAGAAGAAGAAAGCAGAAGAAGAAGAAGAAGAAGAAGGTGAAAAAGAGGACAAAGCCGATGAAGAAGAAGAATTAGAATAAGAAGATTGAAAGACGAAGAAGAAAGATAAAAGAAAGATAAGAAGAAGAAGAAGAACAAAAAGAAGAAGGAGGAGAGGAAGAGGAAGAAGAAGATGAAGTAGAAGGAGAGGAAGAAGAAGAAAAAGAAGATGAAGAATAAAGAGAGGAAGAAGAATAAGAAGAAGAAGAAGACGAAGAAGAAGAAAAAGAACAAGAAGAAGAAGAAAAAGAAAAAGAAGAAGAAGATGAAGGGGAAGAAGAAGAAGATGAAGAAGACGAAAAAGTGGAAGAAGAAGAAGATGTAGTAGTAGTAGTAATACCAGTAGTAGTAGTAGTAGTAGAAGAAGAAGAAGAAGTGGAAGAAGAAGAAGAAGAAGAGGAAGGAGAAGAAGAAGAAGGAAAGGAAGAAGAAGAAGAAGAAGAAGAAGAAGACAAAGAAGAAGAAAAAGAAGAAGAAGAAGTAGAAGAAGAAGAAAAAGTATAAGAAGAATATGAAGTTGAAGAAGAAGAAGAAGAAGAAGTGGAACTAGAAGATGAAGATGACGAAGAAAGACATGAAGAGGAAGGAGAAGGAGAGAAGGAAGGAAAAGAAGAAGAAGAAGAAGAAAAAGAAGATGAAGAAAGACAAGAAGAGGAAGAAAAAGGAAAAGAGGAGGAAGAAGAAGAAAAAGATAAAAAAGAAGTAGAAAATTAACAAGATGAAGAGGAAGAAAAAGTTGTTGAAGAAGAAGGGGAAGAAGAAGTGGAAGAAGAAGAAGAAGAAGAAGAAGGAGAAGAAGAAGTAGAAGCTTAAAAATAAGAAGATGAAGAAGTAGAAGAGGAAGAAGAAGAAGAAGAAGATGTAAAAGAGGAAGAACAAGAAGAAGAAGAAGAAGGTGACGAAGAAGTAGTAGAAGAAGAAGAAGAGGAAGAGGAAGAAGAAGAAGAAGAAGAAGAAGAAGAAGAAGGTGAAATAGAAGAAGAAAAAGAAGGAGAAGAAGATGAAGATTAAGAAGAAGAAGATGTAGTTGTATAAGAAAATGATGATGATGAAGAAGAAGAAGAGGAGAATGATTATGATGAAGAAGTAGAAGAAGAAGTAGTAGTAGTAGAAGAATAAGAAGAAGGAGAAGATGGTGAAGAAGAAGAAGAAGAAGCAGAAGAAGAAGTAGAAGAAGAAGAAAAAGAAAAAGAAGAAGAGGAAGTAGGAGAAGAAAAGAAGAAGAATAAGAGGAAGAAGAAGAAGAAGAAGAAGAAGAAGAAGAAGAAGAAGAAGAATAGGAAGTATTAAAGAAAGAACAACAACAAGAAGAAGAAGTACATGAAGAAGAAGAAGGAGGAGGAGAAGAAGAAGAAGAAGAAGATGATGTACAAGAATAGGAAGAAGAAGATGAAGATGAAGAAGAAGAAGAAGATGAAGTACAAGAAGAAGATGATGAAGAAAAAAAAGAAGAAGAAGAAAAATATGAAGAAGTAGAAGAAATAGAAGAAGAAGAAGTACAAGAAGAAAAAGATGAAAAAGAAGAAGAATAAGAAGAAGAAGAATTAGAATTAAAAGTAGAAGGAGAAGAAAAAGAAGAAGAAGAGGAAGGAAGAGAAGAAGAAGAAGAAGAAGAAGAGGAAGAAGAAGAATAAGAAGTACAAGAAGTAGATGAAGATGAAGAATAGATTGAAGAAGAAGAGGAAGAGGACGAAGAAGAAGAAGAATAATAATAATAACATTAATAATAAAAAGAAGAAGAAGAAAGAGAAGAAGAAGAAAAAGAAGAAGAAGAAGAAGAATAAGAAGCTATAGAAGAGAGAGAAGTAGGAGGAGGAGGAGGAGAAGAAGAAGAAGAAGAAGAAGAAGAAAAAGAAGAAATCTAACAAGAAGATGAAGAAGAAGAAGAAAAAAGTAGAAGAAGGAAGAAGAAGAAGAAGAAGAAGAAGTTGAAAAAGAAGACAAAGACGAAGAAGAAGAAGAGGTAGAAGAAGAAAAAGAAATGACGAAGAAGAAGGACAAAAAGAAAGATAAGAAGAAAAAGAAGAAAAAGAAGAAGAAGAAGTAGAAGAAGGAGAGGAAGAAGAAGAAGAAGAACAAGAAGAAGAAGGAGAGGAAGAAGAAGAAGAAGAAGAAAAAGAAGAAGAAAAAGAAGAATGAGAGGAAGAAGAAGAAGAAGAAGAAGAAGAAGAAGAAGAAGAAGGAGAAGAAGAAGAAGAAGAAGAAGAAGTAGAAAAACTAGAAGAAGAAGAAGAAGATGTAGTAGTAGTAGTAATAACAGTAGAAGAAGAAGAAGAAGAACAAGAAGAAGAAGGAGAGGAAGAAGAAGAAGAAGAAGAAAAAGAAGAAGAAAAAGAAGAATGAGAGGAAGAAGAAGAAGAAGAAGAAGAAGAAGAAGAAGAAGGAGAAGAAGAAGAAGAAGAAGAAGTAGAAAAACTAGAAGAAGAAGAAGAAGATGTAGTAGTAGTAGTAATAACAGTAGAAGAAGAAGA
>JAIUJO010003800.1:152500-153899 GCA_023846275.1 Vanilla planifolia
GAAGAAAAGAACTGGAGGAAGAAGAAGAATATGAAGGGGAAGAAGAAGAAGATGAAGAAGAAGAAAAAATGGAAGAAGAAGAAGATGTAGTAGTAGTAATACCAGTAGTAGTAGTAGAAGAAGAAGAAGAAGAAGAAGTGGAAGAAGAAGAAGAAGGCAAAGGAGAAGAAGAAGAAGGAAAGGAAGAAGAAGACGAAGAAGAAGAAAAAAAGAAGAAGTACAAGAAGAAGAAAAAGTATAAGAAGAAGATGAAGTTGAGGAAGAAGAAGAAGAAGAAGATGATGAAGGGGAACAAGAAGATGAAGATGACGAAGAAAGACAAGAAGAGGAAAGAGAAGGACAGAAGGAAGGAGAAGAATAAGAAGAAGAAGAAAAAGAAAATGAAGAAAGACAAGAAGAGGAAGAAAAAGGAGAATAGGAAGAAGAAGAAGAGGAAGAAGAAGAAGAAAAAGATAAAAAACAAGTAGAAAATGAAGAAGATGAAGAGGAAGAAAAAGTTGGAGAAGAAGAAGGGAAGAAGAAGTGGAAGAAGAAGAAGAAGAAGGAGAAGAAGAAGTAAAAGCTTAAAAATAAGAAGATGAAGAAGTAGAAGAGGAAGAAGAAGAAGAAGAAGATGTAGAAAAGGAAGAAAAAGAAGAAGAAGAAGAAGGTGATGAAGAAGAAGTAGAAGAAGAAGAAGAGGAAGAGGAGGAGGAAGTAGAAGAAGAAGAAGAAGAAGAAGAAGAAGAAGGAGAAGAAGAAGAAGAAAAAGAAGGAGAAGAAGATGAAGAAGAAGAAGAAGATGTAATAGTAGAAGAAAATGAAGAAGAAGAAGAAGAAGAGGAGAATAATTATGATGAGGAAGTAAAAGAAGAAGTAGTAGTCGAAGAATAAGAAGCAGAAGAAGAAGAAGAAGGAGAAGATGGTGAAGAAGCAGAAGAAGCAGAAGAAGAAGTAGAAGAAGAAGAAAAAGAAAAAGAAGAAGAAGAAGTAGGAGAAGAAAAGAAGATGAAGAAGAGGAAGAAGAAGAAGAAGAAGAAGAAGAAGAATAAGCAGAAGTATTAGAGAAAGAACAATAAGAAGAAGAAGTACATGAAGAAGAAGAGGAAGGAGGAGGAGAAGAAGAAGAAGAAGTGGAAGAAAAAGAAGAAGATGAAGTACAAGAAGAAGAAGAAGAAGAAGAAGTAAAAGATGAAGATGAGGAATAAAAAGGAGAAGATGAAGAAGAAGAAGAAGTGGAAGAAGAAGTTGACAAAGTAGAAGAACAAGAAGAATAAGTAAAAGAAGAAGAAGAAGAAGAAGAAGAAGAAGAACAAAAAGAAGTAGAAGAAGAAGAAGAAGAAATAGAAGAAGAAGTAGAAGAGGAAGAAGAGGAAGAAGAAGAAGAAGAAGAAGAAATAGAAGAAGAAGTAGAAGAAAT
>JAIUJO010002352.1:12500-15000 GCA_023846275.1 Vanilla planifolia
TTTTCTTGTTCCACATCTTCTTCTTCTTCGTCTTCTTTTTCTTCTTCTTCTTTCTATTCTTATTCTTCTTCATCATCTTCTTTTTCTTCTTCCTTTACTTGTGCTTCTTCTTTTTCTTCTTTCACTTCTTCTTCTTCCTCTTTTTTTCTTCTTTGTCTTCCTCTTCTTATTCTTCTTCTTCCTCCCCCTCTTCTTCTTCTCGTCCTTCTTCTTCCTCCTCTACTTCTTCTTCTTTTTCTTTTTCCACTTCTTTCTCTTCTTTTTGTTCTTCTTCTTCTTCTTCATCTTCTTCTCGCTTTTCTTCTTCGTCTTCTTCTTCTTCTAATTCTTCTTCTTCTTCTATTTGTTCTTCTTCTACAACTTCTTCTGATGGCTCTTTTTCTTCCTCTTCTTGTTCTTCCCCTTCTTCTGCTTCTTCTTCCAGTTTTATATAATTTTCTTCTTTTTTTACTTTCTTCTCTACTTCATCTCCTTCTTCTTCTTCTTCTTCTTCTTCCTAAATTGTTTTTTCTTCTCCTTCTTCCTCCTCTCCTTCTCCTTCTTCTTTTTCTTCTTCTGTTTCCTCTTCATCTTCTTCTTCTTTTTGTTCTTCCAAGACTTCTTCAACTTCTTGTTTTGCTTCTTCTTTCAATTCATCTTCATCTTCTTCTTCTACTTCTTCTTCTTCTTCTTCTTCTTCTTCTCTTTCTTGTCCTTCTTCTTCTTCTTCTTCTCCTTCTTCTTTCTCTACTTCTCCATCTTTTTCTTCTTCTTGTTATACTTCTTCTTCTTCTTCATCTTCTTCTACTTCATCTTTTTCTTCATTGTCTTCTTCATCTTCATCTTCCTCTACGTCTTCAACTTCTTCTTCTTCTCCTTCTTCTTCTTCTTCTTCTTCATCTTCTTCTTCTTCTTCTTTCTCCTCCTCTTCCTCTTCTTCTTCTTCTTCTTTCTCTTTGTCTTCTTTTTCTTCTTCTTTGTCTTCTTCTCCTCTTCTTCTACTTCCTCATCATCTTCTTCTTCTTCTACTTCTTCATCTTCTTCTTCTTCTACTTCTTCTTTTTCTTTTGCTTCTTCCTCCTACTCCTTTTTTTTATACTTCTTCTTCTTCTTCTTTTCTTATTCTTCCACTTCTTTTATACTTCTTCTTCTTCTTCTTCTTCTTCTTCTTCTTCTTCTTCTACTTTCTTCTTCTATCTTTCTTTTGTCTTCTTCTTTTTCTTCTTCTTCAACTTCTTCTTCTTCTTCCTTTTCCTATTCTTCTTCTCCTTCTTTTTCTTCTTCATTTTTCTTCTCCTTCTCCTTCTTCTTCTTCTTCTTCTTCTTCTTCCTCTTCTTCTTCCTCCAAATCTTCTTCTACTACTATTTCTTTTTTTTCTGTTACTTTTTCTTCTTCTTCTTCATCCTCTTTTTCTTCTTCTTTTTCTTCATCTTCTCTTCTTCTTGATCACCTTCTTCTTCTACTTCTTCTTCTTCTTCTTCTTCTTTTTCTTCTTCCTATTCTTTTTCTTCTTCATCTTATTCATCTTCTTCTTCTTCATTTTCTTCTTCTTCTTCTTCTTCATTTTCTTCTCCTTGTTAGTCATCCTCGTCTTCTTCTTCTTCTTCTTTTCCTTCTTCTTCTTCTTCTTCTTCTTCTCCGACTTCTTCTTTTTCTACTTCTTCTTCTTCTTCTTCTTCTCCATCTTCTTTCTATATTTCTTCATCTTGTTCTTCCTCTTGTTATACTTTTTCTTCTTCTTCTTCATCTTCTTCTACTTCATCTTTTGCTTCATCATCTTCTACATCTTCATCTTCTTCTACGTCCTCAACTTGTTCTTTCCCTTCATCTTCTTCTTCTTCTTCTTCTTCTTCCTCTTCCTCTTCTTCTTCTTCTTCTTCTTCTTCTTCTTCTTCTGCTTCTTCTTCTTCTTCTTTATCATCTTCTTCTTCTTCTTCTACTTCTTCTTCTTCTTCTTCCTCATCATCATCATCATCTTCTTCTTCTTCTACTTCTTCTTCTTCCTCCTCCTCCTCTTCTTCGACTTTTTCTTATTCTTCTTCTTTTACTTCATCTTTTTCTTCTTCTTCTTCTTTATTTTCTTCTTCTTCTTCTTCTTCTTCTTCCTTATCTTCTTTTTTTTCTTCTTCTTCTACTACTACTACTACTACTCTTTCTTCTTTTTCTTCTTCTTCTTCTTCTTCTTCTTCATCCTCTTTTTCTTCTTTTTCTTCTTTTTCTTCTTCTTCCTCTCTTCTTCTTCATCATCATCTTCTTGTTCTTTTTCTTTTTCTTCTTTTTCTTCTTTCTGTTCATCTTCTTCATCATCAGCTTCTTCTTTTTATTCTTCTTCTTCTTCTTCTTCTTTGTCTTCTCCTTATTAGTTGTCCTCGTCTTCTTCTTCATTTCCTCTTCTTCTTCATCTTCTCCCGCTTGTCCTTCTTCTTCGCCTTTTGATTCTTCTTCCCCTTCTTCTTCTTCGTTTTCCTCTTCTTCTTCTTCTACTCCTCCATCCTCTTCTTCTTCTTCTTCTTTCTGTAC
>JAIUJO010002352.1:55000-57500 GCA_023846275.1 Vanilla planifolia
TTTTTTCTTCTTCCTTTTATTCTTCTTCTTATTTTCTTCCTCATCTTCTACTTCATCTTCTTCTATTACTTCTTCTTTTTCTTCTTCTTCTTCATCATCTTCTTCTTCAACTTCTTCTTCTTCTTCTTCTTCTAGTTCTACTTCTTCTTCCTCTCTTTCTTCTCCTTCTCTGTCTTCTCCTTCTTCTTCAACTTCTTCTTCCTCTTCTTTTTCTTTTTCTTCTTCTTCTTCACCTTCTTCCTCTTCATCTTGTTTTTCTTCTTATTTTTCATCTTTTTCTACTTCTACTAATTCTTCATCTTATTCTTCTCATTCTTGTAATTCTTCTTCTTCTTCTTTCTTCTACTTCATCTCTTCTTCTTCTTTCTACTTCTTATTCTTTTTGTTTTTCTCCTTCTTCTTCTACTTCTTCTTTTTCATCATCTTCTTCTTCTTACTTCTACTTTTACTTAATCTTTTTCTTCTTCTTCTCCAACTACAATTTCTTCTACTTCCTCTTTTTCTTCTCCTTCTTCTTCTATTACTTCTTCTCCTTCTTTTTCTTCTTCTTCTTCTCCTTCTTCTTCTTCTACTTCTTCTCCTTCATCAACTTCTTCTCCTTTTTCTTGTTCTTCTTCATCTTCTTCTTCTAGTTCTTCTTCTTCTTCTTCTTCTTCTTCTTCGTCTCCTCCTCCTCCTCCTCCCCCTTCTTCTTCATCTTCTTCTACTTATTCTTCTTATTCATCTTCTTCTTCTCCTCCTTCTTCTTCATCCTCTTATTGTTCTTCATCTTCTTCTTCTTCTTCCTCTTCTCCATCTTTTTCTTCTTCTTCTTCTTTTACATCTTCTTCTGATTCAACTTTTTCTTCTTCTTCTTTTTCTTGTACATCTTCTTCTTCTTCTTCTTTTTCTAGTTCATCATCTTCTTCTTCTTCTTCTTTTCCTTCTCCATCTTCTTCTTCTTCTTCTTCTTCTTCTTCTTTTTCTTCTTCTTCTTCTACTTCTTCTTTTTCTTATCTTCGTTCATTTTCTTATGGTTGTTCTTTCTCTTTTTGTTCTTCTTCTTCTTCTGTTCTTCTTCTTCTTCTACTCTTCTTCTTCTTCTTCTTCTTCTTCTTTCTTCAACTTCTTCTTCATCTTCTTCTTCTTTTTCTTCCTATTCTTCTACTTTTTCTTCTCCATTATCTCCTTCTTCTACTTCCACTTCTCCTTCTTTATCTTCTTTTTGTTCTTCTTCTTCTTCTTATTCTCTTTCTTTTTCTTCATCATCAACTTCTTCTTATTTCATCTTCCTCTTCTTCTTCTTCTTCTTCTACTTCTTCTTCTCATTCTTCTTCATCTTGTTTTTCTTGTTCTTCTACTTCTTTTTATTCATCTTCTTTTTCTTCTTCTTCTTCTTCTTCTTCTTCTTCTTCTACTACTACTACTACTATTACTTCTTCTAACTCTTCTTCATCTTCATTGCCCTTCACCCCTTCTTCTTCTTCTTCTTCTTCCTCTTCTTCTTCTTCTACTTCATCTTCGTCTTCATCATCATCATCTTCTTCTTCTTCTTCTTCTTCTTCCTCCTCTTCTTCTTTCTCTTTCTCTTTTTCTTCATATTCTAGTTCTTCTACTTCTTCTTTTTCTTCTTCTTAATTTTCTTCATGTTCTACTTCTTCTACTTCTTCTTCTTCTTCTTCTTCTTCTTCTTCTTCTTCTTCTTCTTCTTCTTCTCCTTCTTCTACTTCTCCTTATCTTTCATCTCCATCTATTTCTTCATCTTCTTCTTTTTTTTCTTCTTCTTCCTCTTCTCCTTCTCCTTTTTCTTCAACTACTTTTTCCTCATCTTCTTCTCGTTCTTCTTCTTCTTCTTCTTCTTCTTTTATTCATTCATTCATTCTTCTTCTTCTTCTTCTTTCTCTTCTTCAGCTTCTTAATCTTGTTCTTCTTCTCCTTCTTCTTCTTCTTCTTCCTCTACTTCTTCTTCTCCATCTTCTTCTTCAAGTTCTTCTTCTTCATCTTCTTCTTCTACTACTTCTTTTCCTTACTCTTCTTCTTCTTCTTCTTCTTCTTCATCTCGTTCTTCTCCTTCTTCTCCTTCTTCTTCTTCTTCCTCTTCTCTTTCTTCTTCTTCTTTCTTCCACTCATTCTTCTTCTTCTTTTTCTACTTCTTCTTCTTCTTCTTCTCTTATTCTTTTTTTTATACTTCTTCTTGTCCTTCTTTTTATTGTTCTTCTTCTTCCACGTCTTATTGTTGTTGTTGTTTTTGTTTTTCTTCTTGTTCTTTTTCTTCTTCTTCATCTTCTACTTCTACTTCTTCTTCTTTAGCTTCTTCCCCTTCTTCTTCTTCTTCTTCTTCATGTTCATTTTTTTTCTTCTTCATCTTCTTTCTCCACTTCTTCTTTTTCTTCTTCTTCTTGTTCTTTTACTTCTTTTTCATCTTTTTCTTCTTCTCTTACTCCATCTTGTTTTTTTGTTTCCTCTACATCCTCTTCTTCTTCTTCTTCTTCTCCTTCTTTTCCGTCTTTTTCTTCTTCTT
>JAIUJO010002352.1:70000-77500 GCA_023846275.1 Vanilla planifolia
CTTCAAGTTCTACTTCTTCTTCTTCTTCAACTCCTTTTCCTTCCTCTTCTACTTCTTCTTCTTCTTCTTCTTCTTCTTCTTCTTCTCCTTCTTCTCCTTCTTCTTCTTCTCCCTCATCTCCATCTACTTCTGCTTCTTCTTCTTTCTTCCACTCGTTCTTCTTCTTTTTATTCTTCTACTTCTTCTTTAACAACTTCATTTTCTTCTTCTTCTTCTTCTTCTTCTTCTTTCTTTCTACTTCTTCTTCACCTTCTTTTTGTTGTACTTCTTCTTCTACTTCTTGTTGTCATCATTGTTATTGTTCTTCATCCTCTTCTTTTTCTTCTCCTTCTTTTTCTTCTTCTTCAAATTCTTCTCCTTCTTCTTCTTCATCTTCTTCTTCATCTACTTCTTCTTCATGTTCTTCTTCTTCTTCTTCTTCTACTTCTTTATCTTTTTTTTCTCCTTCTTCTTTTTTTCTTCTTCTTGTCCTTTTTCTTCTTTTTGATCTTTTTCTACTTCTCCTACTCTACCTCGTTTTTCGTTTAATTCCACTTTTTCTTCTTCTTCTTCTTAACGTTCTTCTTCTTCTTCTTCTTCTAATTCTTTTTGCTTCTTCTTCTTCTTCTTCTTCTACTTCTTCTTCTTCTACTTTTTCTACTTCTTATTCTCCTTCTTTTTCTTGTTCTTCTTCTTCTTCTTCTTCTTCTCCTTCTTCTTCTTTCTTCTTTCTTCTATTTCTTCACTTTCTTCTTCTTCTACTACTACTACTACTACTACTATTTCTACTACTTCTTCTTCTTCTTCTCCTTCTTCTTGTTCTTCTATTCTTCTTCTCCTTTATTTTCTTCTTCTTCTTCTTGTTCTTCTTCTACTTCATCAACTTTTTTTTCTTACCACACTTCTTCTTCATCATCATTTTCTTCTTCTTCTTCTTCTTCTTCATCTTCATCTTCTTCTATGACTTCTTCTCATTCTTCTTCTTCATCTTCTTCTTCTTGTTTCAACTACTTCTTTTTCTTCTTCCTCTTCCTCCTCCTCCTCCTCTTCTTCTTCTTCTTCTTCTTCTCCTTCTTATTCTTCTTCTTCTTCTCCTCCTCCTCCTTCTTCTTCTTCTCCTTCAGCTTCCTCTGCTCCTTCATCTTATTCAACTTTTTCTTCTTCTTCTTATTCTTATGCTTATTCTTTTTCTTCTTCTTCAGCTTCTTCTTCTTTTCCTTCTCCTTCTTCTTCTTCTTCTTCTCCTTCACCTTCTTCCTCTTCTTCTTCTTCTTCTACTACTACTACTACTACTACTACAACTTCTTCTTCTTCATCTTCTTCTTCTTCTTCTTATTCTTCATCTTCTTCTTCTTCGTCATCTTCTTCTTATTCTTCTTCTTCTTCTTCTTCTTCTTCTTCCTCTTCTTCTTCTTCTTCTTATTCTTCTTCTTATTTTTCTTCCTCTTCTTCTACTTGTTCTTCTTCTTCTTCTTCTTTTTCTTCTTCTTCTTCTTCTTGATCATCATCATCGTCTTCTTCTTCTTCTTCTTCTTCTAGTTCTATTTCTTCTTCTTCTTCACTTTCTTCTCCTTCTCCTTCTTCTCCTTTTCCTTCTTCTGCTTCTTCTTCACTTTCTTCTTCTTCATCTTCTTTTTGTTCTTATTTTTCACCTTCTTCTTCTTCATCTTCTTTTTATTGTTCTTCTTCTTCTTCTTCTTCTACTTCTTCGTCTTCTTCTTCTTCTTCTTCTTCTTCTTCTTCTTCTTCTACTTCTTGTTCTCCTGCTCCTCCACGTCCTTCTTCTTCATCTTCTTCTACATATTCTTCTCATATATCTACTTCTTCTCCTTCATCTTCATCCTCTTCTTATTCTTCGTCTTTTTCTTCTTCTTCTTCCACTTTTTCTTCTTCTTTTTCTTCTTCAACTTTTTCTTCTTCTTCTTCTTCTTCTTCAACTTAATCATCACCATCTTCTTCTTCTTCTTCTAATTCCTCTTCTTCTTCTTCTTCTTTATTTTTCTTCTTCTTCTTTTCCTTCTCCATCTTCTTCTTCTTCTTCTTCTTCATCTTTGTCTTCCTCTTCCTCTTCTTCTTCTTCTTCTTCTTCTTCTTCTTTTTGTTATTTTTCTTCTTCTTCTTCTTCATCTTTTTCTTCTTCTTCTTCTTCTTCTTCTTCTACTACTACTACTACTACTACTACTACAACTTCTACTTCTCTATCTTTTTCCTATCTTTGTTGTTTTTCTTGTTTTTGCTCTTTTTCTTCTTTTTTTTCTTCTTTTGCTTCTTCTTCTTCTCCTACTTCTTCTTCTTCTTCTTCTTCTTCTCCTTGTTTTTTTCTACTTCTTCTTCTTCTTCTTCTTCTTCTTCATCTTCTTTCTTCGACTTCTTCATCATCATCTTCTTCTTCTTCTTCCTCTTCTTTTACTTTTTCTTCTCCATTTTCTTCTTTTTCTACTTCCACATCTGCTTCTTTTTCTTGTTTTTGTTGTTTTTCTTCTTCTTCTTCTTCTTTTTCTTCAACTTCTTCTTCCACTTCTCCTTCCCCTTCTTCTTCATCTTCTTCTTGTCCTTGTTTTTCTTCATCTTCTTATTAGTGTTCTTCTCATTCTTTTTCTTCATCATCATCTTCTTTTTGTTACATCTGCTTCTTCTTCATATTCTTGTAGTTCTTCTTCTTCTAATACTTCTTCTTGTTCTTGTTCTTGTTCTTCTTCTACTTCTTCTTCTTATTCTTCTTCATCTTCATCTTCTTCTTCATCTTCTTCTTCATCTTCCTCTTCTTCTTCTAGTTCGCCTTCTTCTTCTTCTTGTTCTTCTTCTTCTTCTTGTTCTTCTTCTTCCTCTTGTTCTTCTTCTTCTTCCACTTCTTCTCCGTCTTTTTCATCTTCTTCTTCTTCTTCCTGTGCACCTTCTTGTTGTTCTTGTTGTTGTTATTCTTCTTCTTCTTCTTCTTCTCCTTCTTCTTCCTCTTCATAATCTTCTTCATTTTCGTCCTCCTCCTCTTCTTCTACTTGTTCTTCTTCTTCTTCTTCTTTCTCTTTCTCTTTTTCTTTTTCTTCTTCTTAGTTTTCTTCACCTTCTACTTCTTCTTATTGTTATTCTTCTTCTTCTTCTTTTTCTTTTCCATCTTCTTCTTCTCTACCATCTTCTTCCTCTTCTTCTTCTTCTTTTTCTTCTTCTTCTACTTCAGCTTCTCCTTCTTCTTCTTCTTATTCTTCTTCTTCATCATCATCATCTTCTTCTTCTTCTTCTTCTTCTTCCTCTTCTTCTTCTTCTTCTTCTTAATTTTCTTATTTTTCATCTTCTATTTCCACTACTACTTCTTTTTCTTCCTCTTCTTCTTCTTCTTCTTCTTCTTCTTCTTTTTCTTCGTCTTCTTCTTTTTCTTTTTCTTCTTCACCTTCTGCTTCCTCATCTTCTTTTTCTTCTTATTTTTCATCTATTTTCTTCTTTTACTAATTCTTCATCTTGTTCATCTCTTTCTTGTACTTCCTCTTCTTCTTGTTCTCCATCTTCTTCTTCTTCTTCTTCTTCTTCGTTCTTCTACTTCATTTTCTTCTTCTTCTTCTTCCCCTTCTTTTTCTTCTTCTTCTTCTTCTTCTTCTTCTTTCTACTTCTACTTCTCCTTGCTTTCTTCTTTGTCTTCTTCCTCTTCTTCTTCTTCAATATCTTCTTCTTCTTCTTCTTTCTTCGATTCTTCTTTTTTTTTTCTTCTTCTTCTACTGCTACTACTACTTCTACTTCTTCTTCTTCTCTTTAGACTTCTTCTACTTCTTCTTCTCCTTCTTTTTCTTCTTCTCCTTCTTCTTCTTCTTCTCCTCCTTCATCAACTTCTTCTTCTTCTTCTTCTTCTTTGACTTCGTCTTCTTCTTCTTCCTATTCAAATTTTTCTTCTTCTTTAACATCGTCATCATCTACTTCTTGTTCTTTTTGTCCTTCTTCTTCTTCTTATTGTTCTTCTACTTCTTCTCCTCTTTTGCTCCTTCTTCTTCTTCTTCTTCTACTATTTCTTACTCTTCTTCTACTTCTTCTCCTTCTAATTCTTAGTCTTCCTCATCTTTTTCTACTTCTTCTTTGTGTTCTTCATCTTTTTCTTCTACTTTTTCTCCTTCTTCTTCTTCTTCCTTTCTTCTTCTTCGTCTTCTTCTTCTTCTTCTTCATCTTCTTCATCTTCTTCTTCTTCTTTTACTTATCTTTCTTCTTCTTCCCCCTCTTCTTCTTCTTCCCCCTCTTCTTCTTCTTCCTCTTCTTCTTCTTCTTCTTCTTCTTCTTCTCTTCCTTCTTCATCTTCATCTTCCTCTTTTTCTTCTTCTTCTTCTTCTTCTTCCCCTTCTTCTCCTTCTTCATCTGTTTCTTCTTCTTCTCCTTCCTCTTTTACTCGTTCTTCTTCTTCTTCTTCTTCTTCTTCTAATTCTATTACTTCTTCTTCTTCTTCTTATTCATCTTCTTCTTCATCTTCTCTTCATCCTTTTCTTCTTCCTCTTCTTCTTCTTCTACCTCACCTTCTTCTTCTTCATCTTCTTTTTCTTTATCATCATCTTCTTCTTCTTCCTCTTCTTCTTCATCTTCTTTTTTATCTTCTTCTTCTTCTTATTTTTGTTCTTCATCTTCTTCTTCTCTAGTTTCTTCGTCTTCTTCTTCTTTGCCTTCTTTTTGTTCTTATTCTTCTTCTTCTTCTTCTTCTTCTTCCTCTCCTTCTCCTTGTTCGTCTTCTTCTTCTTCTTCTTCTTCATCTTCTTCTCGTTCTTCTTCTTCTTCTTTTTCTTCTTCTTTTTTTTCTTCTTCTTCTACTTTTTATTCTTTTTCTCCTCCTTCTTCTTCATCTTATCTTTTTTCTTCCTCTTTTTCTTCTTCTTCTTCTTCTTCTTCTTCTTCTTTTTTATCTTCTACTCCTTTTTTTTCTTCTCCTCCTTCTTGTTCTTCTTCTTCTTCTACTACTACTACTTATTCTTCTTCTTCTTCCTCTTCTTCTTCTTCTTCCTCTTCTTCTTCTTCTACTTTTTTTTTCTTCTTCCTCATCATCATCTTCTTCTTCTTCTTCTATTTTTTCTTCTTCTCGTTCTTCTTCTTCTTCCTCTTCTTCTTCTTCTTCCTCTTCTTCTTCTTCTTCTTCTTCTTCTTTATCTTCTTCTTCTTCTTCTTCTACTCTTTCATCATCATCTTCTTCTTCTTCTTCTTCTCCTCCTCCTCCTTCTTCATCGTCATTATGTTGATCTTCTTCTTCTTCTTCTTTGTCTTATTCTTCTTGTTCTTGTTCTTTTTCTTCTTCCTCTTATTCTTCTTCTTCTCCTTCTTCTTGTTCTTCTTGTTCTTCTTATTCTTCATCCTTTTCATGTTCTTAGGGTTCTTCGTTTTCTTCTTTTTAATCTTCTTCTTTGTCTTCTAATTCTTCTTCTTCTTTGAAGTTCTTTGTGCTTAAGATAATCCCACAAGAGGGGGGCTGAGTTGTGGTAAATAAAATTTTCTTTTGATTTTTTGTTTCAATTAAAACTTAAGTCTTTGAAGCACGAATAAGAAGAAATAGAACTCAAAAGATTTTAAAGTGGTTCGACTCAAAATCCAGCCTACATCCACCCTGAACCAGTGTTTGGAAAAGCAACACTAAAAACACCGAATTGCAAGCGAGGTTTTCGTACAGTTCGCCTTAGACCTACTTAGGATTTTACTTAGGTCTAATCCCGAACCTACTTTAGTTTTTCCGTGCTCAAGTCAAACCCCACGCTTTTGCACAATTGTCGGGATACCTTTACCTCAAAAGGAACAAATAGAAAAAATGGCAACAAAGTATAAACTTAATATAATTTAAAATAAGAATGAGGCACACTCAACTTCTTCTTCTTCTTCAACTTCTTCTTCTTCTCCTTCTCCTTCTCCTTATAATTCTTCTTCTTCTTCTTCTTCTTCATGTTCTTCGTCTTCTTCTATTTCATCATCATCATCTTCTTCTTCTTCTTCTTCTTGTTCATCTTCTTCTTTGCGTTCTTCCCCTTCTTCACCTTCTTCAACTTCTTCTTCGTCTTTGTCTTCTTCTTCTTCTTCTTCTTCTTCTTTATCTTCCTCTTCTTCTTCTTCTTCTTGTACTTCCACTTCTTTCTTCATCTTCTTCTCACACTTCTTCTCCTCCTTCTTCTTCTTCTTCCACTTCTTCCTCTTCTTCATTCTCATCTTCTTCTTCATCATCTTATTTTTCTTGTTCTTCATGTTCTTCTTCTTCTTCTTCATACTCTTCTTCTTCTTCTTCTTCTTCTTAACCTTCTCTTCTTTTTCTTTTTCTTCTTCTTCTTCTTCTTCTTCTTCTTCATCTTCTTCATCATCATCATCTTCTTCTTCTTCTCCTTCTTCTCCTTCTACTCCTTCTTCATATTCTTCTCCTTCTTTTACTTCTACTTCTTCTCCTTCTTCTTCTACTTCTTCTCCTTCTTTTACTCCTACTTCTTCTCCTTCTCCTTCTCCTTCTTCTTCTTCTCCATCTTCTAGTTCTTCTTCTTCTCCTTCTTCTTCTTCTTCTTCTTCTTCTCCTTCTTGTTCTTTGTCTTCTTCTTCTTCTTCTTCTTCTTATTCTCCTTTTTCTTCATTATCTTCTTCTACTTATTCTTGGTGTTCCTTCCCTTTTTGTGTTACTGCTTCTTCTTCTTATACTTCCTTTTCTTCGTCATCTTCGTCTTGCTCTTCTTCATCATCTTATTCTTCATCTTGTTCTTTTTCTTCGTCTCCTTCTTCTTCTTCTTCTTCTTCTTCACCTTCTCTTCTTTTTCTTTTTCTTCTTCTTCTTCTTCATCTTCTTCATCATCATCATCTTCTTCTTCTTCTCCTTCTTCTCCTTCTCCTTCTTCATATTCTTCTTATTATTCTCCTTCCTCTTCTTCTTCTTCTTCTTCTTCTACTTCTTCTCCTTCTTTTACCTCTACTTCTTCTCCTTCTCCTTCTACTTTTTCTTCTTCTCCTCCTTCTTCTAGTTCTTCTTCTCCTTCTTCTTCTTCTCCTTCTCCTTCTTGTTCTTTATCTTCTTCTTCTTCTTCTTCTTCTTATTCTCCTTCTTCTTCATTATCTTCTTCTACTTATTCTTGGTGTTCTTTGCCTTTTTTTTTTACTGCTTCTTCTTCTTATACTTCTTTTTCTTTGTCATCTTCATCTTGCTCTTCTTCATCATCTTATTCTTCATCTTGTTCTTTTTCTTTGTCTCCTTATTCTTCTTCTTCATCTTCTTCTTCAGCTTCTCCTCTTCTCCTGCTTGTTCTTCCTCTACTAATTCTTCTTCTCCCTCTTCTTCTTCTTGTTCTTCTCCTTCTTCTTCTTCCTCTTCTTCTTCTTCTTCTTCTTTTACTTCTACTATTACTTCCACTTCTTCATCATCATCTTCTTCTTCTTCTTCTTCTTCTTCTTCTTTTTCATATTCTTCTTCTTCTTCTTCTTCTTTTACGTCTTCCCCTTCTTTTTCTTCTTCTTCTTCTTCTTCTTCTTCTATTTTGTCTTTGTCTTCTTCATCTTCGACAACTACTTTTCTTCTTTGTTTTCAAATTCTTCATCTTCTTCGTT
>JAIUJO010002352.1:90000-102500 GCA_023846275.1 Vanilla planifolia
TTAATTTTCTTCATCTTCTACTTGTTCTTCTTCTTCTTCATCATCTTCTTCTTTTTCTTCTTCTTTTGCTACAACTACTACTTATTTATCTTCTTCTTTTTCTTCTACTTCTCCTTCTTCTCCTTCTTCTTCTTCTATTTCTTCTTCTGCTTCTTCTTTTTCTTCATCTTCCTTTTCTTCTTCTTCTTCTTCTTCTTCTTCTTCATCTTCTACTTCTTATTCTTCTTCTTCTTCTTTTTCTTCTTCTTCTTCGTCCTGTTCTTCAGCTTCTTCATCTTGTTCTTCTTCTCCTTCTTCTTCTTCTTCCTCTTCACCTTCTTCCTTTTCTTCTTCCTCTTCCTCTTCTTCTTCTAATTCTTCTTCTTCTTCTTCTCCTTGTCCTTCTTCTTCTAACTCATCGTCTTCTTCTTCTTCTTCTTTTAGTACTTCTTCTTCTTCTTCTTCTTCTTCTTCTCCACCTTCGTCTTCAAGTTCTACTTCTTCTTCTTCTTCAACTCCTTTTCCTTCCTCTTCTACTTCTTCTTCTTCTTCTTCTTCTTCTTCTTCTTCTCCTTCTTCTCCTTCTTCTTCTTCTTCCTCATCTCCATCTACTTCTGCTTCTTCTTCTTTCTTCCACTCGTTCTTCTTCTTTTTATTCTTCTACTTCTTCTTTAACAACTTCATTTTCTTCTTCTTCTTCTTCTTCTTCTTCTTTCTTTCTACTTCTTCTTCACCTTCTTTTTGTTGTACTTCTTCTTCTACTTCTTGTTGTCATCATTGTTATTGTTCTTCATCCTCTTCTTTTTCTTCTCCTTCTTTTTCTTCTTCTTCAAATTCTTCTCCTTCTTCTTCTTCATCTACTTCTTCTTCATGTTCTTCTTCTTCTTCTTCTTCTACTTCTTTATCTTTTTTTTCTCCTTCTTCTTTTTTTCTTCTTCTTGTCCTTTTTCTTCTTTTTGATCTTTTTCTACTTCTCCTACTCTACCTCGTTTTTTGTTTAATTCAACTTTTTCTTCTTCTTCTTCTTAACCTTCTTCTTCTTCTTCTTCTTCTCCTTCTTTCTGCTTCTTCTTCTTCTTCTTCTTCTACTTCTTCTTCTTCTACTTTTTCTACTTCTTATTCTCCTTCTTTTTCTTGTTCTTCTTCTTCTTCTTCTTCTTTTTCATCTTCTACTTCTTCTTCTTCTCCTCCTTCTTCTTCTTTCTTCTTTCTTCTATTTCTTCACTTTCTTCTTCTTCTTCTACTACTACTACTACTACTATTTCTACTACTTCTTCTTCTTCTTCTCCTTCTTCTTGTTCTTCTATTCTTCTTCTCCTTTATTTTCTTCTTCTTCTTCTTGTTCTTCTTCTACTTCATCAACTTTTTTTTCTTACCACACTTCTTCTTCATCATCATTTTCTTCTTCTTCTTCTTCTTCTTCATCTTCATCTTCTTCTATGACTTCTTCTCATTCTTCTTCTTCATCTTCTTCTTCTTGTTTCAACTACTTCTTTTCTTCTTCCTCTTCCTCCTCCTCCTCCTCTTCTTCTTCTTCTTCTTCTTCTTCTCCTTCTTATTCTTCTTCTTCTTCTCCTCCTCCTCCTTCTTCTTCTTCTCCTTCAGCTTCCTCTGCTCCTTCATCTTATTCAACTTTTTCTTCTTCTTCTTATTCTTATGCTTATTCTTTTTCTTCTTCTTCAGCTTCTTCTTCTTTTCCTTCTCCTTCTTCTTCTTCTTCTTCTCCTTCACCTTCTTCCTCTTCTTCTTCTTCTTCTACTACTACTACTACTACTACTACAACTTCTTCTTCTTCATCCTCTTCTTCTTCTTCTTATTCTTCATCTTCTTCTTCTTCGTCATCTTCTTCTTATTCTTCTTCTTCTTCTTCTTCTTCTTCCTCTTCTTCTTCTTCTTCTTCTTATTCTTCTTCTTATTTTTCTTCCTCTTCTTCTACTTGTTCTTCTTCTTCTTCTTCTTTTTCTTCTTCTTCTTCTTCTTGATCATCATCATCGTCTTCTTCTTCTTCTTCTTCTTCTAGTTCTATTTCTTCTTCTTCTTCACTTTCTTCTCCTTCTCCTTCTTCTCCTTTTCCTTCTTCTGCTTCTTCTTCACTTTCTTCTTCTTCATCTTCTTTTTGTTCTTATTTTTCACCTTCTTCTTCTTCATCTTCTTTTTATTGTTCTTCTTCTTCTTCTTCTTCTACTTCTTCGTCTTCTTCTTCTTCTTCTTCTTCTTCTTCTTCTTCTTCTACTTCTTGTTGTCCTGCTCCTCCACGTCCTTCTTCTTCATCTTCTTCTACATATTCTTCTCATATATCTACTTCTTCTCCTTCATCTTCATCCTCTTCTTATTCTTCGTCTTTTTCTTCTTCTTCTTCCACTTTTTCTTCTTCTTTTTCTTCTTCAATTTTTTCTTCTTCTTCTTCTTCTTCTTCAACTTAATCATCACCATCTTCTTCTTCTTCTTCTAATTCCTCTTCTTCTTCTTCTTCTTTATTTTTCTTCTTCTTCTTTTCCTTCTCCATCTTCTTCTTCTTCTTCTTCTTCATCTTTGTCTTCCTCTTCCTCTTCTTCTTCTTCTTCTTCTTCTTTTTGTTATTTTTCTTCTTCTTCTTCTTCATCTTTTTCTTCTTCTTCTTCTTCTTCTTCTTCTTCTTCTTCTTCTTCTTCTTCTTCTTCTTCTACTACTACTACTACTACTACTACAACTTCTACTTCTCCATCTTTTTCCTATCTTTGTTGTTTTTCTTGTTTTTGCTCTTTTTCTTCTTTTTTTTCTTCTTCTGCTTCTTCTTCTTCTCCTACTTCTTCTTCTTCTTCTTCTTCTCCTTGTTTTTTTCTACTTCTTCTTCTTCTTCTTCTTTTTCTTCTTCATCTTCTTTCTTCAACTTCTTCATCATCATCTTCTTCTTCTTCTCCTTCTTCTCCTTCTCCTTCTTCATATTCTTCTTATTATTCTCCTTCCTCTTCTTCTTCTTCTTCTTCTACTTCTCCTTCTTTTACCTCTACTTCTTCTCCTTCTCCTTCTACTTTTTCTTCTTCTCCTCCTTCTTCTAGTTCTTCTTCTCCTTCTTCTTCTTCTTCTTCTCCTTCTTGTTCTTTATCTTCTTCTTCTTCTTCTTCTTCTTCTTATTCTCCTTCTTCTTCATTATCTTCTTCTACTTATTCTTGGTGTTCTTTGCCTTTTTTTTGTACTACTTCTTCTTCTTATACTTCTTTTTCTTTGTCATCTTCATCTTGCTGTTCTTCATCATCTTATTCTTCATCTTGTTCTTTTTCTTCGTCTCCTTATTCTTCTTCTTCATCTTCTTCTTCAGCTTCTCCTCTTCTCCTGCTTGTTCTTCCTCTACTAATTCTTCTTCTCCCTCTTCTTCTCCTTGTTCTTCTCCTTCTTCTTCTTCTTCCTCTTCTTCTTCTTCTTCTTCTTTTACTTCTACTATTACTTCAACTTCTTCATCATCATCTTCTTCTTCTTCTTCTTCTTCTTCTTCTTTTTCATATTCTTCTTCTTCTTCTTCTTCTTTTACGTCTTCCCCTTCTTTTTCTTCTTCTTCTTCTTCTATTTTGTCTTTGTCTTCTTCATCTTCGACAACTACTTTTCTTCTTTGTTTTCAAATTCTTCATCTTCTTCGTTTTCTTCTTCAACGAGTTCTTCTTTTTCTTCGTCTTCTTATTCTTCATCTTATTCTTCTTCTTCTTTTTCTTCTTTTTTGCCTTCTTCTGGTTTTTCTTCTCCTCCTCCTCCTCCTCCTTCCCCTTCTTCTTCTTTTTCTTCTTCTTCTTCTATTTCATCTTCTCCTTTTGCTTTCTCTTCTTCTTCTTTTTCTTCTTATTCATTTTCTTCTTCCGTTTCTTCTTCTTCATCTTAATTTTCTTCTTCTTCTTCTTCCTCTTCTTATTCTTCATCAAAATCATTTTCTTAATCTTCTTATTCTTCTTCTTCTTCTTGTTCTCTTCTTCTTTTTGCTCTTCTTCTTCTTCTTTTTCTTGTTCCTCTTCTTCTTCTTTTTCTTCTTGTTCTTTGACTTCCTCTTACTTCTTCTTCTTCTCATCTTACTTCTTCTTCTTCTCATTCAAATTTTTCTTCTTTGTCATCATCTTCATCATCTACTACTTCTTCTTCTTCTCTTCCCCTTCTCCTTCTTCTTGTCTTTCTTTTTCTCTTTCTTTCTTCTTCTTCTTATTCTTCAAATTCTTCTTCTTCTTCTTCTAACTCTACTTCTTCTTCTCCTTCTTCTACTCCTTCTTCTTCTTCTTCCTCTTTTTTTTCTTCTTCATCACCCTCTTTTTCTTTGTCTTCTTCTTCTTCTTCTTCGTGTTCTTTGTTTTTTTCTTCTACTTCTTCTCCTTCTTCTTGCTCTTCTTCTTCATCATCATTTTCTTCTTCTTCTTCTTCTTCATCTTCTTTTTCCTCTTCTCTTTCTTCTTCTTCTTTTTCTTCTCTTCCTTCTTCATCTTCCTCTTCTTCTTTGCCTTCCTCAACTTCGTCATCATTTTGTTGTTGTTGTTGTTCTTTTTCTTCTTCTTCTTCTTCCCCTTCTTCTCTTTCTTCTCCTTCTCCTTCCTACTTCTTCTTCTTCTTCTTCTTCTTCTCCTCTTTTTTCTTTCACTTATTCTTATTCTCCTTCTTATTATTCTTCTTCTTTTTCCTTTACTTCTTCTTCTTCTCCTTATCCGTCTTCTTCATCTACCTCCTCTTCTTCCTATTCTTCTCTTTCTTCGTCTTCTTCTTTTCTTCCTTCCTCTTCCACATCTTCTTTGACTTCTTCTTCTTCCTCCTCTTCTTCTGCTTCCTCTTCTTCTCCATCTTCTCCTTCTCCTTCTTCTTCTCCTTCTCCTTCTTCTTCTCCTCCTTCTTCTTCTTCTTCTTTTTCTTCTTCTTCTTCTTCTTCTTCTTCTTCTTCTCCTTCCCCTCTTACTTCTTGTTCTTCTTCTCCTTTTTATTCTTCTTCTTATTCTTTTACTTCTTCTTATCTTTCTTATACCTCTTCTTCTTCCTCTTCTTCTTCGTCTCCTTCTACTTCTACTTCTTCTTCTTTTTCTTCTTCTTCTTCTTCTTCTTCTTGTTCTTCTTCTTTTTCTTCGTCTTCCTCTTCTTCGTCATCTTCTTCTTCTTGTTCTTTTTCTTCTTCATTGTCTTCTTCTTCGCCCCCTTCTTCTTCTTTTTCTTCTTCGTCTTCTTCTTCTCCATCTTCTTCGTCTTCTTCTTCTTTGTCTTCTTCTTCTTCTTTTTCATCTTTTTCTTCTTCTTCTTCTTCTTCCTCTTCTTCTCCTCCTTATTCTTCTCCTTCTTCTCCTTCTTCTTCTACTTCATCTTCTTCTTCTTCTTCGCCTTCTTCTCCTTCTTCTTCTTTCTTTTCTTCTTCTTTGTTTTCTTCTCTCTCTTCTTATTCTTCTTCTCCTCCTTTTTCTAGTCCTTTTTCATCTTCTTCTTCTTCTTATTCTTATTCTTCTCCTTCTTCTGTCTTTTTTTGCTCCTTCCTCTACTTCTTCTTCTTCTCCTTCTTCTACTTCATCTCCTTCTTCTTCTTCCTTTTCTTCTTCTATTTCTTTTTCATCATCATCTTCTTCTTGTTCTTCTTCTTCTTTGTCTTCTTCTTCCTCTTCCTCCACTTATTCTTCTTGTACTCATCATCATCTTGTTTTTCTTCTTCTGCTCCTTTTTCATCATCATAATGATCTTCTTCTTCTTTTTATTCCTCTCATTCTTCATCATCATGATCATCATCATCATCTTCTTATTCTTCTCCATCTTCCTCTTCTTCTTCTTCTTCTTCTTCTTCTTCTTCTTTTTCTAATTCTTCTTGTTCTTGTTGTTTTTCTTCTTCTTCTTCTTCTTCTTCTTCTTCTTCTTATTATTCTTCTTTTTCATCTTTTTGCTGGTTTTCATATTTTCCTTCTTTTTCATCTTCTTCTTCGTCATCTTCCTTTTCTTCTTCCATTTCTTCTTCTTCTTCTTCTTCATCTTAATTTTCTTCTTCTTCCTCTTCTTCTTCTTATTCTTTATCGTCAACATCTTCTTCTTCTTCTTCTTCTTCTTCTTCTTCCTTTTCTTCTTTTTCTTCTTCTTCGACTTCCTAATACTTCTTCTTCTTCTTATACAAATTTTTCTTCTTCTTCATCATCATCGTCATCATCTACTTCTTCTTCTTCTCCTTCTTCATTTTCTTCTCTTTCTTCTTCTTCTTCATATTCTTCAAATTTTTCTTCTTCTTCTAACTCTACTTCTTCTTCTCCTTTTTCTACTCCGTCTTCTTCTTCTTCTTCTTCTTCTTCTTCATCTTCTTTTTTTTCTTCTTCTTCTTCGTCACCTTCTTCTTCTTTGTCTTCTTCTTCTTCTTTGTGTTCTTTGTCTTTTTCTTCTCCTTCTTGCTCTGTTACTTCGTCTTCTTCTTCTTCTTCTTCTTCTTCTTTCTCTTCTCGTTCTTCTTCTTCTTCTTCTTTTTCTTCTACTTCTTCTCTTTCTTCTTCATCTTTCTCTTCTTCTTTGTCTTCTTCATCTTCTTCTTCTTCATCTTCTTTTCCTTCATCTACTTCTACTTCCACTTTTTCTCCTTCTCCTTCTCCTTCTCCTACTTCTTCTTCTTCTTCTTCTTCTTCTTCTTCTTCTCCTTCTTTTTCTCCTTTTTCTACTTTCACTCATTCTACTTCTCCTTCTTATTCTTCTTCTTCTTTTTCCTTTACTTCTTCTTCTTCTTCTTCTTATCCATCTTTTTCTTCTTCTTCCTTCTCTTCTTCCTATTCTTCTCTTTCTTCTTCTTCTTCTTCTTTTCATCCTGCTTCTCTTCCTTTTCTACTTTGTCTTCTTCTTCTTCTTCTTCTTCTTCTTCCCCTTTTTCTCCATCTTCTCCTCCTTCTATTTCTTCTTTTTCTTCTTCTTCTTCTTCTTTTTCTTCTATTTGTTGTTGTTGTTCTTCTTCTTCTTCTCCTTCCCCTTTTACTTCTTATACTTCTCCTTTTTATTCTTCCTCTTATTCTTTTACTTCTTCTTGGTCTTATTTATCTTCTTCTTCTTCTTCTTCTTCCTCTTCTTCCGCTTCTTCTTCGTCTTCTTCTTCTTGTACTTCTTCTACTTCTTCTTCATCATCTTCTTCTTCTTCATCTTCCTCTTCTTCATCATCTTCTTATTTTTTTGTTCTTCTTTTTCTTCACCGTCTTCTTCTTCATCTTCTTCATCTTCTTCTTTTTCTTCTTTGTCTTCTTCTTCTCCATAGTCTTCGTCTTCTTCTTCTTATTCTTCTCCATCTTCTTTTTCGTCTTCTTCTTACTCTTCTTCTGCTTCTTCTTCTCATCCTTCTTCGTCCTCATCTTCTTCTTCATCTTCTTCTTCTTCTTGTTCACCTTTTTCTTCTTCTTCTTCTTCTTCTTCTTCTTTTTATTCTTCTTCTACTACTACTACTGCTACTTCTCCTAATTCTTCTTCTCCTTCTTCTTCTTATTCATCATCTTCTTCATCTTCTTTCTCCTCCTCTTCTTTTTCTTCTTCTTCTTCTTCTTCTTCTTCTTCATCTTCATCATCATCATCATCTTCTTCTTCTTCCACTTTTTCTTCTCCTTCTCCTTCTTCTCCTTAATCTTCTTCTCCTTGTTCTTATGCTTCTTCTTTTGCTTCATCTTTCTTTTCTTCTTCTTCATTTTTGGTTCTTTTTCTTTGTCTTCTACTTCTTCTTCTTATTCTTCTTCTTCCTTTTCTTATTCTTCTTCTTCTTCTTCTTCTTCTTCTCCTTCTTTTTTTTCATCTCTTTCTATTTCTTCATCATCTTTTTCCTTTCCTTCTTCTTCTTTTTGTTCTTCTTCCTCTTCTCTTTCTCCTTCTCCTTCTTCATCTTCTCCTTCTTCTTCCCCTTCTCCTACTTCTTCTGCTACTTCTTCTTTTTCTTTTACTTCTTCTTCTTTTTCTTCTTCTTCTTCCACCTCTTGTTCGTGTTCTTCTTTTTCATATTCTTCTTCTTCTTTCTTTCTCTTCTTCCTATTCTTTATCTTCTTGTTCTTTTTCTTCATCTTCTACATCTTTTTCTTCTTCTTCTTCTTCTTCTTCTTCTTCTTCTTCTACTTATTCTTTTTCTTATCATTGTTCTTCTCTTATCGTTGTTCTTTTTCTTCTTCTTTTATTTCTTCTTCTACTTCTTTTACTTCTCTTACTTCTTCTTCATCTTCTTCTTCTTCTTCTTCTTTTTCTACTTATTCTTCTTCTTCTTTTTCTTGTTATTCTTCTTCTTCTTCTTCTCTTCTTCTTCTTCTTCTTCTTCTTCTTCTTTCTTCTACTTCTTCTTCATCTTCTTCTTAGTCTTCTTCCTCTTCTTCTTACTTTTCTTCTCCATTTTCTTCTTCTTCTACTTCCTCTTCTCCTTCTTTTTCTTCTTCTTGTTGTTGTTCTTCTTCTTCTTCTACTTCTTCTTCAACTTCTTCTTCCTCTTATTCTTCTTCTTCTTCATCATCTTCTTCTTACTCTTCTTCTTCTTCTTCTTCTTTTTCTTCAAAATCATCTTCTTCTATTTTCATCTACTTCTTCTTCTTCTCCTTCTTCTCATTCTTCTTCTACTACTTCTAATTCTTCTTCTTCTTGTTCTTCTTCTTCTACTTCTTCTTCTCATTCTTCCTCATCTTCGTCTTCTTGTTAATCATCTTCTTCTTCTTTTAGTTAACCTTCTTCTTCTTCTTCTTCTTCTTCTTCTTCTTCTTCTTCTTCTTCCTCTTGTTGTTCTTCTTCTTCTACAACTTCTTCTAATTCTTCTTCACCTTTTTCTTCTTCATCATCATCTACTTTATCTTCTTCCTGCTCCTCTTCTTCTTCTTCTTCTTTGTTTTTGTCTTAATCATCTTCATCACCATCATCATCTTCGTCTACTTCTTATTCTTTCTCTTTCTCTTCTTCATCATCTTCTAGTTCTTTTGCTTCTTCTTTTTCTTCTTAATTTTCTTCATCTTCTACTTGTTCTTCTTCTTCTTCATCATCTTCTTCTTTTTCTTCTTCTTCTGCTACAACTACTACTTATTTATCTTCTTCTTTTTCTTCTACTTCTCCTTCTTCTCCTTCTTCTTCTTCTATTTCTTCTTCTGCTTCTTCTTTTTCTTCATCTTCCTTTTCTTCTTCTTCTTCTTCTTCTTCTTCTTCATCTTCTACTTCTTATTCTTCTTCTTCTTCTTTTTCTTCTTCTTCTTCATCCTGTTCTTCAGCTTCTTCATCTTGTTCTTCTTCTCCTTCTTCTTCTTCTTCCTCTTCACCTTCTTCCTTTTCTTCTTCCTCTTCCTCTTCTTCTTCTAATTCTTCTTCTTCTTCTTCTCCTTGTCCTTCTTCTTCTAACTCATCGTCTTCTTCTTCTTCTTCTTTTAGTACTTCTTCTTCTTCTTCTTCTTCTTCTTCTCCATCTTCGTCTTCAAGTTCTACTTCTTCTTCTTCAACTCCTTTTCCTTCCTCTTCTACTTCTTCTTCTTTTTCTTCTTCTTCTACTTCTCCTTCTTCTCCTTCTTCTTCTTCTTCCTCATCTCCATCTACTTCTGCTTCTTCTTCTTTCTTCCACTCGTTCTTCTTCTTTTTATTCTTCTACTTCTTCTTTAACAACTTCATTTTCTTCTTCTTCTTCTTCTTCTTCTTCTTTCTTTCTACTTCTTCTTCACCTTCTTTTTGTTGTACTTCTTCTTCTACTCCTTGTTGTCATCATTGTTATTGTTCTTCATCCTCTTCTTTTTCTTCTCCTTCTTTTTCTTCTTCTTCAAATTCTTCTCCTTCTTCTTCTTCATCTTCTTCTTCATCTACTTCTTCTTCATGTTCTTCTTCTTCTTCTTCTTCTACTTCTTTATCTTTTTTTTCTCCTTCTTCTTTTTTTCTTCTTCTTGTCCTTTTTCTTCTTTTTGATCTTTTTCTACTTCTCCTACTCTACCTCGTTTTTCGTTTAATTCCACTTTTTCTTCTTCTTCTTCTTAACCTTCTTCTTCTTCTTCTTCTTCTCCTTCTTTCTGCTTCTTCTTCTTCTTCTTCTTCTACTTCTTCTTCTTCTACTTTTTCTACTTCTTATTCTCCTTCCTTTTCTTGTTCTTCTTCTTCTTCTTCTTCTTCTTTTTCATCTTCTACTTCTTCTTCTTCTTCTCCTTCTTCTTCTTCTTTCTTCTTTCTTCTATTTCTTCACTTTCTTCTTCTTCTTCTACCACTACTACTAGTACTATTTCTACTACTTCTTCTTCTTCTTCTCCTTCTTCTTGTTCTTCTATTCTTCTTCTCCTTTATTTTCTTCTTCTTCTTCTTGTTCTTCTTCTACTTCATCAACTTTTTTTTCTTACCACACTTCTTCTTCATCATCATTTTCTTCTTCTTCTTCTTCTTCTTCATCTTCATCTTCTTCTATGACTTCTTCTCATTCTTCTTCTTCATCTTCTTCTTCTTGTTTCAACTACTTCTTTTTCTTCTTCCTCTTCCTCCTCTTCCTCCTCCTCTTCTTCTTCTTCTTCTTCTTCTTCTCCTTCTTATTATTCTTCTTCTTCTCCTCCTCCTCCTTCTTCTTCTTCTCCTTCAGCTTCCTCTGCTCCTTCATCTTATTCAACTTTTTCTTCTTCTTCTTATTCTTATGCTTATTCTTTTTCTTCTTCTTCAGCTTCTTCTTCTTTTCCTTCTCCTTCTTCTTCTTCTTCTTCTCCTTCACCTTCTTCCTCTTCTTCTTCTTCTTCTTCTACTACTACTACTACTACTACAACTTCTTCTTCTTCATCTTCTTCTTCTTCTTCTTATTCTCCATCTTCTTCTTCTTCGTCATCTTCTTCTTATTCTTCTTCTTCTTCTTCTTCTTCTTCTTCCTCTTCTTCTTCTTCTTCTTATTCTTCTTCTTATTTTTCTTCCTCTTCTTCTACTTCTTCTTCTTCTTCTTCTTTTTCTTCTTCTTCTTCTTCTTGATCATCATCATCATCTTCTTCTTCTTCTTCTTCTTCTTCTAGTTCTATTTCTTCTTCTTCTTCACTTTCTTCTCCTTCTCCTTCTTCTCCTTTTCCTTCTTCTGCTTCTTCTTCACTTTCTTCTTCTTCATCTTCTTTTTGTTCTTATTTTTCACCTTCTTCTTCTTCATCTTCTTTTTATTGTTCTTCTTCTTCTTCTTCTTCTACTTCTTCGTCTTCTTCTTCTTCTTCTTCTTCTTCTTCTTCTACTTCTTGTTCTCCTGCTCCTCCACGTCCTTCTTCTTCATCTTCTTCTACATATTCTTCTCATATATCTACTTCTTCTCCTTCATCTTCATCCTCTTCTTATTCTTCGTCTTTTTCTTCTTCTTCTTCCATTTTTTCTTCTTCTTTTTCTTCTTCAACTTTTTCTTCTTCTTCTTCTTCTTCTTCAACTTAATCATCACCATCTTCTTCTTCTTCTTCTAATTCCTCTTCTTCTTCTTCTTCTTTATTTTTCTTCTTCTTCTTTTCCTTCTCCATCTTCTTCTTCTTCTTCTTCTTCATCTTTGTCTTCCTCTTCCTCTTCTTCTTCTTCTTCTTCTTCTTCTTCTTCTTTTTGTTATTTTTCTTCTTCTTCTTCTTCATCTTTTTCTTCTTCTTCTTCTTCTTCTTCTTCTTCTTCTTCTTCTACTACTACTACTTCTACTACTACAACTTCTACTTCTCCATCTTTTTCCTATCTTTGTTGTTTTTCTTGTTTTTGCTCTTTTTCTTCTTTTTTTTCTTCTTCTGCTTCTTCTTCTTCTCCTACTTCTTCTTCTTCTTCTTCTTCTTCTTCTTCTCCTTGTTTTTTTCTACTTCTTCTTCTTTATCATCATCATCTTCTTCTTCTTCTTCCTCTTCTTTTACTTTTTCTTCTCCATTTTCTTCTTCTTCTACTTCCACATCTGCTTCTTTTTCTTCTTTTTGTTGTTTTTCTTCTTCTTCTTCTTTTTCTTCAATTTCTTCTTCCACTTCTCCTTCCCCTTCTTCTTCATCTTCTTCTTGTCCTTGTTTTTCTTCATCTTCTTATTAGTGTTCTTCTCATTCTTTTTCTTCATCATCATCTTCTTTTTGTTACATCTGCTTCTTCTTCTTATTATTGTATTTCTTCTTCTTCTAATACTTCTTCTTGTTCTTGTTCTTGTTCTTCTTCTACTTCTTCTTCTTATTCTTCTTCATCTCCATCTTCTTCTTCATCTTCTTCTTCATCTTCCTCTTCTTCTTCTAGTTCGCCTTCTTCTTCTTCTTGTTCTTCTTCTTCTTCTTGTCTTCTTCTTCCTCTTGTTCTTCTTCTTCTTCCACTTCTTCTCCGTCTTTTTCATCTTCTTCTTCTTCTTCCTGTGCACCTTCTTGTTGTTGTTGTTGTTGTTGTTATTCTTCTTCTTCTTCTTCTTCTCCTTCTTCTTCTTCATAATCTTCTTCATTTTTGTCCTCCTCCTCTTCTTCTACTTGTTCTTCTTCTTCTTCTTCTTTCTCTTTCTCTTCTTCTTTTTCTTCTTCTTAGTTTTCTTCACCTTCTACTTCTTCTTATTATTATTCTTCTTCTTCTTCTTTTTCTTTTCCTTCTTCTTCTCTACCATCTTCTTCCTCTTCTTCTTCTTCTTTTTCTTCTTCTTCTACTTCAACTTCTCC
>JAIUJO010002352.1:107500-110000 GCA_023846275.1 Vanilla planifolia
TTTTTTTCTTCTACTTCTTCTCCTTCTTCTTGCTCTTCTTCTTCATCATCATTTTCTTCTTCTTCTTCTTCTTCTTCTTCATCTTCTTTTTCCTCTTCTCTTTCTTCTTCTTCTTTTTCTTCTCTTCCTTCTTCATCTTCCTCTTCTTCTTTGCCTTCCTCAACTTCGTCATCATTTTGTTGTTGTTGTTGTTCTTTTTCTTCTTCTTCTTCTTCCCCTTCTTCTCTTTCTTCTCCTTCTCCTTCCTACTTCTTCTTCTTCTTCTTCTTCTTCTCCTCTTTTTTCTTTCACTTATTCTTATTCTCCTTCTTATTATTCTTCTTCTTTTTCCTTTACTTCTTCTTCTTCTCCTTATCCGTCTTCTTCATCTACCTCCTCTTCTTCCTATTCTTCTCTTTCTTCGTCTTCTTCTTTTCTTCCTTCCTCTTCCACATCTTCTTTGACTTCTTCTTCTTCCTCCTCTTCTTCTGCTTCCTCTTCTTCTCCATCTTCTCCTTCTCCTTCTTCTTCTCCTTCTCCTTCTTCTTCTCCTCCTTCTTCTTCTTCTTCTTTTTCTTCTTCTTCTTCTTCTTCTTCTTCTTCTTCTCCTTCCCCTCTTACTTCTTGTTCTTCTTCTCCTTTTTATTCTTCTTCTTATTCTTTTACTTCTTCTTATCTTTCTTATACCTGTTCTTCTTCCTCTTCTTCTTCGTCTCCTTCTACTTCTACTTCTTCTTCTTTTTCTTCTTCTTCTTCTTCTTCTTCTTGTTCTTCTTCTTTTTCTTCGTCTTCCTCTTCTTCGTCATCTTCTTCTTCTTGTTCTTTTTCTTCTTCATTGTCTTCTTCTTCGCCCCCTTCTTCTTCTTTTTCTTCTTCGTCTTCTTCTTCTCCATCTTCTTCGTCTTCTTCTTCTTTGTCTTCTTCTTCTTCTTTTTCATCTTTTTCTTCTTCTTCTTCTTCTTCCTCTTCTTCTCCTCCTTATTCTTCTCCTTCTTCTCCTTCTTCTTCTACTTCATCTTCTTCTTCTTCTTCGCCTTCTTCTCCTTCTTCTTGTTTCTTTTCTTCTTCTTTGTTTTCTTCTCTCTCTTCTTATTCTTCTTCTCCTCCTTTTTCTAGTCCTTTTTCATCTTCTTCTTCTTCTTATTCTTATTCTTCTCCTTCTTCTGTCTTTTTTTGCTCCTTCCTTTACTTCTTCTTCTTCTCCTTCTTCTACTTCATCTCCTTCTTCTTCTTCCTTTTCTTCTTCTATTTCTTTTTCATCATCATCTTCTTCTTGTTCTTCTTCTTCTTTGTCTTCTTCTTCCTCTTCCTCGACTTATTCTTCTTGTACTCATCATCATCTTGTTTTTCTTCTTCTGCTCCTTTTTCATCATCATAATGATCTTCTTCTTCTTTTTATTCCTCTCATTCTTCATCATCATGATCATCATCATCATCTTCTTATTCTTCTCCATCTTCTTCTTCTTCTTCTTCTTCTTCTTCTTCTTCTTCTTTTTCTAATTCTTCTTGTTCTTGTTGTTTTTCTTCTTCTTCTTCTTCTTCTTCTTCTTCTTATTATTCTTCTTTTTCATCTTTTTGCTGGTTTTCATATTTTCCTTCTTTTTCATCTTCTTCTTCGTCATCTTCCTTTTCTTCTTCCATTTCTTCTTCTTCTTCTTCTTCATCTTAATTTTCTTCTTCTTCCTCTTCTTCTTCTTATTCTTTATCGTCAACATCTTCTTCTTCTTCTTCTTCTTCTTCTCTTCTTCTTCTTGCTCTTTTTCTTCTTCTTCTTCTTCTTCTTCTTCTTCTTCTTCTTCCTTTTCTTCTTTTTCTTCTTCTTCGACTTCCTAATACTTCTTCTTCTTCTTATACAAATTTTTCTTCTTCTTCATCATCATCGTCATCATCTACTTCTTCTTCTTCTCCTTCTTCATTTTCTTCTCTTTCTTCTTCTTCTTCATATTCTTCAAATTTTTCTTCTTCTTCTAACTCTACTTCTTCTTCTCCTTTTTCTACTCCGTCTTCTTCTTCTTCTTCATCTTCTTTTTTTTCTTCTTCTTCTTCGTCACCTTCTTCTTCTTTGTCTTCTTCTTCTTCTTTGTGTTCTTTGTCTTTTTCTTCTCCTTCTTGCTCTGTTACTTCGTCTTCTTCTTCTTCTTCTTCTTCTTCTTTCTCTTCTCGTTCTTCTTCTTCTTCTTCTTTTTCTTCTACTTCTTCTCTTTCTTCTTCATCTTTCTCTTCTTCTTTGTCTTCTTCATCTTCTTCTTCTTCATCTTCTTTTTCTTCATCTACTTCTACTTCCACTTTTTCTCCTTCTCCTTCTCCTTCTCCTACTTCTTCTTCTTCTTCTTCTTCTTCTTCTTCTTCTTCTCCTTCTTTTTCTCCTTTTTCTACTTTCACTCATTCTACTTCTCCTTCTTATTCTTCTTCTTCTTTTTCCTTTACTTCTTCTTCTTCTTCTTCTTATCCTTCTTTTTCTTCTTCTTCCTTCTCTTCTTCCCCTATTCTTCTCTTTCTTCTTCTTCTTCTTCTTTTCATC
>JAIUJO010002352.1:112500-115000 GCA_023846275.1 Vanilla planifolia
CTACTACTACTACTACTACAACTTCTACTTCTCCATCTTTTTCCTATCTTTGTTGTTTTTCTTGTTTTTGCTCTTTTTCTTCTTTTTTTTCTTCTTCTGCTTCTTCTTCTTCTCCTACTTCTTCTTCTTCTTCTTCTCTCCTTGTTTTTTTCTACTTCTTCTTCTTCTTCTTCTTTTTCTTCTTCATCTTCTTTCTTCAACTTCTTCATCATCATCTTCTTCTTCTTCTCCTTCTTCTCCTTCTCCTTCTTCATATTCTTCTTATTATTCTCCTTCCTCTTCTTCTTCTTCTTCTTCTACTTCTCCTTCTTTTACCTCTACTTCTTCTCCTTCTCCTTCTACTTTTTCTTCTTCTCCTCCTTCTTCTAGTTCTTCTTCTCCTTCTTCTTCTTCTTCTTCTCCTTCTTGTTCTTTATCTTCTTCTTCTTCTTCTTCTTCTTCTTATTCTCCTTCTTCTTCATTATCTTCTTCTACTTATTCTTGGTGTTCTTTGCCTTTTTTTTGTACTGCTTCTTCTTCTTATACTTCTTTTTCTTTGTCATCTTCATCTTGCTTTTCTTCATCATCTTATTCTTCATCTTGTTCTTTTTCTTCGTCTCCTTATTCTTCTTCTTCATCTTCTTCTTCAGCTTCTCCTCTTCTCCTGCTTGTTCTTCCTCTACTAATTCTTCTTCTCCCTCTTCTTCTCCTTGTTCTTCTCCTTCTTCTTCTTCTTCCTCTTCTTCTTCTTCTTCTTCTTTTACTTCTACTATTACTTCAACTTCTTCATCATCATCTTCTTCTTCTTCTTCTTCTTCTTCTTCTTTTTCATATTCTTCTTCTTCTTCTTCTTCTTTTACGTCTTCCCCTTCTTTTTCTTCTTCTTCTTCTTCTATTTTGTCTTTGTCTTCTTCATCTTCGACAACTACTTTTCTTCTTTGTTTTCAAATTCTTCATCTTCTTCGTTTTCTTCTTCAACGAGTTCTTCTTTTTCTTCGTCTTCTTATTCTTCATCTTATTCTTCTTCTTCTTTTTTGCCTTCTTCTGGTTTTTCTTCTCCTCCTCCTCCTCCTCCTTCCCCTTCTTCTTCTTTTTCTTCTTCTTCTTCTATTTCATCTTCTCCTTTTGCTTTCTCTTCTTCTTCTTTTTCTTCTTATTCATTTTCTTCTTCCGTTTCTTCTTCTTCATCTTAATTTTCTTCTTCTTCTTCTTCCTCTTCTTATTCTTCATCAAAATCATTTTCTTAATCTTCTTATTCTTCTTCTTCTTCTTGTTCTCTTCTTCTTTTTGCTCTTCTTCTTCTTCTTTTTCTTGTTCCTCTTCTTCTTCTTTTTCTTCTTGTTCTTTGACTTCCTCTTACTTCTTCTTCTTCTCATCTTACTTCTTCTTCTTCTCATTCAAATTTTTCTTCTTTGTCATCATCTTCATCATCTACTACTTCTTCTTCTTCTCTTCCCCTTCTCCTTCTTCTTGTCTTTCTTTTTCTCTTTCTTTCTTCTTCTTCTTATTCTTCAAATTCTTCTTCTTCTTCTTCTCCTTCTTCTACTCCTTCTTCTTCTTCTTCCTCTTTTTTTTCTTCTTCATCACCCTCTTTTTCTTTGTCTTCTTCTTCTTCTTCTTCGTGTTCTTTGTTTTTTTCTTCTACTTCTTCTCCTTCTTCTTGCTCTTCTTCTTCATCATCATTTTCTTCTTCTTCTTCTTCTTCATCTTCTTTTTCCTCTTCTCTTTCTTCTTCTTCTTTTTCTTCTCTTCCTTCTTCATCTTCCTCTTCTTCTTTGCCTTCCTCAACTTCGTCATCATTTTGTTGTTGTTGTTGTTCTTTTTCTTCTTCTTCTTCTTCCCCTTCTTCTCTTTCTTCTCCTTCTCCTTCCTACTTCTTCTTCTTCTTCTTTTTCTTCTCCTCTTTTTTCTTTCACTTATTCTTATTCTCCTTCTTATTATTCTTCTTCTTTTTCCTTTACTTCTTCTTCTTCTCCTTATCCGTCTTCTTCATCTACCTCCTCTTCTTCCTATTCTTCTCTTTCTTCGTCTTCTTCTTTTCTTCCTTCCTCTTCCACATCTTCTTTGACTTCTTCTTCTTCCTCCTCTTCTTCTGCTTCCTCTTCTTCTCCATCTTCTCCTTCTCCTTCTTCTTCTCCTTCTCCTTCTTCTTCTCCTCCTTCTTCTTCTTCTTCTTTTTCTTCTTCTTCTTCTTCTTCTTCTTCTTCTTCTCCTTCCCCTCTTACTTCTTGTTCTTCTTCTCCTTTTTATTCTTCTTCTTATTCTTTTACTTCTTCTTATCTTTCTTATACCTGTTCTTCTTCCTCTTCTTCTTCGTCTCCTTCTACTTCTACTTCTTCTTCTTTTTCTTCTTCTTCTTCTTCTTCTTCTTGTTCTTCTTCTTTTTCTTCGTCTTCCTCTTCTTCGTCATCTTCTTCTTCTTGTTCTTTTTCTTCTTCATTGTCTTCTTCTTCGCCCCCTTCTTCTTCTTTTTCTTCTTCGTCTTCTTCTTCTCCATCTTCTTCGTCTTCTTCTTCTTTGT
>JAIUJO010002352.1:122500-130000 GCA_023846275.1 Vanilla planifolia
CTTCTTCTCCTTCCCCTTCTTCTTCTTCTTCTTTTTCTTCTTCTTCTTCTTCTTCTTCTTCTTCTTTTTCTCCTTCCCCTCTTACTTCTTATTCTTCTTCTCCTTTTTATTCTTCTTCTTATTCTTTTACTTCTTCTTTTTATCTTTCTTATACCTCTTCTTCTTCCTCTTCTTCTTTGTCTCCTTCTACTTCTACTTCTTCTTCTTTTTCTTCTTCTTCTTCTTCTCCTTCTTGTTCTTCTTCTTTTTCTTCGTCTTCCTCTTCTTCGTCATCTTCTTCTTCTTGTTCTTTTTCTTCTTCATTGTCTTCTTCTTCACCCCCTTCTTCTTCTTTTTCTTCTTCGTCTTCTTCTTCTCCATCTTCTTCGTCTTCTTCTTCTCCATCTTCTTCGTCTTCTTCTTCTTTGTCTTCTTCTTCTTCTTTTTCATCTTTTTCTTCTTCTTCTTCTTCTTCCTCTTCTTCTCCTCCTTATTCTTCTCCTTCTTCTCCTTCTTCTTCTTCTTCATCTTCTTCTTCTTCATCGCCTTCTTCTCCTTCTTCTTCTTTTTTTTCTTCTTCTTTGTTTTCTTCTCTCTCTTCTTATTCTTCTTCTCCTCCTTTTTCTAGTCCTTTTTCATCTTCTTCTTCTTATTATTCTTATTCTTCTCCTTCTTCTTTCTTTTTTTGCTCCTTCCTCTACTTCTTCTTCTTCTCCTTCTTCTACTTCATCTCCTTCTTCTTCTTCCTTTTCTTCTTCTATTTCTTCTTCTTCCTCTTCCTCGACTTATTCTTCTTGTACTCATCATCATCTTTTTTTTCTTCTTCTGCTCCTTTTTCATCATCATAATGATCTTCTTCTTCTTTTTATTCCTCTCATTCTTCATCATCATGATCATCATCATCATCTTCTTATTCTTCTCCTTCTTCCTCTTCTTCTTCTTCTTCTTCTTCTTCTTCTTCTTTTTCTAATTCTTCTTGTTCTTGTTGTTTTTCTTCTTCTTCTTCTTCTTCTTCTTCTTCTTCTTATTCTTCTTCTTTTTCATCTTTTTGCTGGTTTTCATATTTTCCTTCTTTTTCATCTTCGTCTTCGTCATCTTCCTTTTCTTCTTCCATTTCTTCTTCTTCTTCTTCTTCATCTTAATTTTCTTCTTCTTCCTCTTCTTCTTCTTATTCTTTATCGTCAACATCTTCTTCTTCTTCTTCTTCTTCTTCTTCTCTTCTTCTTCTTGCTCTTTTTCTTCTTCTTCTTCTTCTTCTTCTTCTTCTTCTTCCTTTTCTTCTTTTTCTTCTTCTTCGACTTCCTAATGCTTCTTCTTCTTCTTATACAAATTTTTCTTCTTCTTCGTCATCATCTACTTCTTCTTCTTCTCCTTCTTCATTTTCTTCTCTTTCTTCTTCTTCTTCATATTCTTCAAATTTTTCTTCTTCTTCTAACTATACTTCTTCTTCTCCTTTTTCTACTCCGTCTTCTTCTTCTTCTTCTTCTTCTTCTTCTTCTTCTTCTTCGTCACCTTCTTCTTCTTTGTCTTCATCTTCTTCTTTGTGTTCTTTGTCTTTTTCTTCTCCTTCTTGCTCTTTTACTTCGTCTTCTTCTTCTTCTTCTTCTTTTTTCTCTTCTCTTTCTTCTTCTTCTTCTTCTTTTTCTTCTACTTCTTCTCTTCCTTCTTCATCTTCCTCTTCTTCTTTGTCTTCTTCATCTTCTTCTTCTTCATCTTCTTTTTCTTCATCTACTTCTACTTCCACTTTTTCTCCTTCTCCTTCTCCTTCTCCTACTTCTTCTTCTTCTTCTTCTTCTTCTTCTCCTTCTTTTTCTCCTTTTTCTGCTTTCACTCATTCTTCTTCTCCTTCTTATTCTTCTTCTTCTTTTTCCTATACTTCTTCTTCTTCTTCTTCTTATCCATCTTTTTCTTCTTCTTCCTTCTCTTCTTCCTATTCTTCTCTTTCTTCTTCTTCTTCTTCTTTTCATCCTGCTTCCTCTTCCTTTTCTACTTTGTCTTCTTCTTCTTCTTCTTCTTCTTCTTCCCCTTTTTCTCCATCTTCTCCTCCTTCTGTTTCTTCTTTTTCTTCTTCTCCTTCTTCTTTTTCTTCTATTTGTTGTTGTTCTTCTTCTTCTTCTTCTCCTTCCCCTTTTACTTCTTATACTTCTCCTTTTTATTCTTCCTCTTATTCTTTTACTTCTTCTTGGTCTTATTTGTCTTCTTCTTCTTCTTCTTCCTCTTCTTCTTCGTCTTCTTCTTCTTGTACTTCTTCTACTTCTTCTTCCTCATCTTCTTCTTCTTCATCTTCCTCTTCTTCATCATCTTCTTATTTTTTTGTTCTTCTTCTTCATCTTCTTCATCTTCTTCTTTTTCTTCTTTGTCTTCTTCTTCTCCATAGTCTTCGTCTTCTTCTTCTTATTCTTCTCCATCTTCTTTTTCGTCTTCTTCTTACTCTTCTTCTGCTTCTTCTTCTCATCCTTCTTCGTCCTCATCTTCTTCTTCATCTTCTTCTTCTTCTTGTTCACCTTTTTCTTCTTCTTCTTCTTCTTCTTCTTCTTCTTCTTCTTCTACTACTACTACTGCTACTTCTTCTAATTCTTCTTCTCCTTCTTCTTCTTATTCATCATCTTCTTCATCTTCTTTCTCCTCCTCTTCTTTTTCTTCTTCTTCTTCTTCTTCTTCATCTTCATCATCATCATCATCTTCTTCTTCTTCCACTTTTTCTTCTCCTTCTCCTTCTTCTCCTTAATCTTCTTCTCCTTGTTCTTATGCTTCTTCTTTTGCTTCATCTTTCTTTTCTTCTTCTTCTTCTTTCGGTTCTTTTTCTTTGTCTTCTACTTCTTCTTCTTATTCTTCTTCTTCCTTTTCTTATTCTTCTTCTTCTTCTTCTTCTTCTTCTTCTTCTTCTCCTTCTTTTTTTTCATCTCTTTCTATTTCTTCATCATCTTTTTCCTTTCCTTCTTCTTTTTGTTCTTCTTCCTCTTCTCTTTCTCCTTCTCCTTCTTCATCTTCTCCTTCTTCTTCCCCTTCTCCTACTTCTTCTGCTACTTCTTCTTTTTCTTTTACTTCTTCTTCTTTTTCTTCTTCCACCTCTTGTTCGTGTTCTTCTTTTTCATATTCTTCTTCTTCTTTCTTTCTCTTCTTCCTATTCTTTATCTTCTTATTCTTTTTCTTCATCTTCTACATCTTTTTCTTCTTCTTCTTCTTCTTCTTCTACTTATTCTTTTTCTTATCATTGTTCTTCTCTTATCGTTGTTCTTTTTCTTCTTCTTTTATTTCTTCTTCTACTTCTTTTTCTTCTCTTACTTCTTCTTCATCTTCTTCTTCTTCTTCTTCTTCTTCTTTTTCTACTTCTTCTTCTTCTTCTTTTTCTTGTTATTCTTCTTCTTCTTCTTCTCTTCTTCTTCTTCTTCTTCTTCTTCTTCTTTCTTCTACTTCTTCTTCATCTTCTTCTTAGTCTTCTTCCTCTTCTTCTTACTTTTCTTCTCCATTTTCTTCTTCTTCTACTTCCTCTTCTCCTTCTTTTTCTTCTTCTTGTTGTTGTTCTTCTTCTTCTTCTACTTCTTCTTCAACTTCTTCTTCCTCTTATTCTTCTTCTTCTTCATCATCTTCTTCTTACTCTTCTTCTTCTTCTTCTTCTTTTTCTTCAAAATCATCTTCTTCTATTTTCATCTACTTCTTCTTCTTCTCCTTCTTCTCATTCTTCTTCTACTACTTCTAATTCTTCTTCTTCTTGTTCTTCTTCTTCTACTTCTTCTTCTCATTCTTCCTCATCTTCGTCTTCTTGTTAATCATCTTCTTCTTCTTCTAGTTAACCTTCTTCTTCTTCTTTTTCTTCTTCTTCTTCTTCCTCTTGTTGTTCTTCTTCTTCTACAACTTCTTCTAATTCTTCTTCACCTTTTTCTTCTTCATCATCATCTACTTCATCTTCTTCCTGCTCCTCTTCTTCTTCTTCTTCTTCTTCTTCGTTTTTGTCTTAATCATCTTCATCACCATCATCATCTTCGTCTACTTCTTATTCTTTCTCTTTCTCTTCTTCATCATCTTCTAGTTCTTTTGCTTCTTCTTTTTCTTCTTAATTTTCTTCATCTTCTACTTGTTCTTCTTCTTCTTCATCATCTTCTTCTTTTTCTTCTTCTTCTGCTACAACTACTACTTATTTATCTTCTTCTTTTTCTTCTACTTCTCCTTCTTCTCCTTCTTCTTCTTCTATTTCTTCTTCTGCTTCTTCTTTTTCTTCATCTTCCTTTTCTTCTTCTTCTTCTTCTTCTTCATCTTCTACTTCTTATTCTTCTTCTTCTTCTTTTTCTTCTTCTTCTTCGTCCTGTTCTTCAGCTTCTTCATCTTGTTCTTCTTCTCCTTCTTCTTCTTCTTCCTCTTCACCTTCTTCCTTTTCTTCTTCCTCTTCCTCTTCTTCTTCTAATTCTTCTTCTTCTTCTTCTCCTTGTCCTTCTTCTTCTAACTCATCGTCTTCTTCTTCTTCTTCTTTTAGTACTTCTTCTTCTTCTTCTTCTTCTTCTTCTCCATCTTCGTCTTCAAGTTCTACTTCTTCTTCTTCAACTCCTTTTCCTTCCTCTTCTACTTCTTCTTCTTCTTCTTCTTCTTCTTCTTCTCCTTCTTCTCCTTCTTCTTCTTCTTCCTCATCTCCATCTACTTCTGCTTCTTCTTCTTTCTTCCACTCGTTCTTCTTCTTTTTATTCTTCTACTTCTTCTTTAACAACTTCATTTTCTTCTTCTTCTTCTTCTTCTTCTTCTTTCTTTCTACTTCTTCTTCACCTTCTTTTTGTTGTACTTCTTCTTCTACTTCTTGTTGTCATCATTGTTATTGTTCTTCATCCTCTTCTTTTTCTTCTCCTTCTTTTTCTTCTTCTTCAAATTCTTCTCCTTCTTCTTCTTCATCTTCTTCTTCATCTACTTCTTCTTCATGTTCTTCTTCTTCTTCTTCTTCTACTTCTTTATCTTTTTTTTCTCCTTCTTCTTTTTTTCTTCTTCTTGTCCTTTTTCTTCTTTTTGATCTTTTTCTACTTCTCCTACTCTACCTCGTTTTTCGTTTAATTTCACTTTTTCTTCTTCTTCTTCTTAACGTTCTTCTTCTTCTTCTTCTTCTAATTCTTTTTGCTTCTTCTTCTTCTTCTTCTTCTACTTCTTCTTCTTCTACTTTTTCTACTTCTTATTCTCCTTCTTTTTCTTGTTCTTCTTCTTCTTCTTCTTCTTCTCCTTCTTCTTCTTTCTTCTTTCTTCTATTTCTTCACTTTCTTCTTCTTCTACTACTACTACTACTACTACTATTTCTACTACTTCTTCTTCTTCTTCTCCTTCTTCTTGTTCTTCTATTCTTCTTCTCCTTTATTTTCTTCTTCTTCTTCTTGTTCTTCTTCTACTTCATCAACTTTTTTTTCTTACCACACTTCTTCTTCATCATCATTTTCTTCTTCTTCTTCTTCTTCTTCATCTTCATCTTCTTCTATGACTTCTTCTCATTCTTCTTCTTCATCTTCTTCTTCTTGTTTCAACTACTTCTTTTTCTTCTTCCTCTTCCTCCTCCTCCTCCTCTTCTTCTTCTTCTTCTTCTTCTCCTTCTTATTCTTCTTCTTCTTCTCCTCCTCCTCCTTCTTCTTCTTCTCCTTCAGCTTCCTCTGCTCCTTCATCTTATTCAACTTTTTCTTCTTCTTCTTATTCTTATGCTTATTCTTTTTCTTCTTCTTCAGCTTCTTCTTCTTTTCCTTCTCCTTCTTCTTCTTCTTCTTCTCCTTCACCTTCTTCCTCTTCTTCTTCTTCTTCTACTACTACTACTACTACTATTACAACTTCTTCTTCTTCTTCTTCTTCTTCTACTTCTTGTTCTCCTGCTCCTCCACGTCCTTCTTCTTCATCTTCTTCTACATATTCTTCTCATATATCTACTTCTTCTCCTTCATCTTCATCCTCTTCTTATTCTTCGTCTTTTTCTTCTTCTTCTTCCACTTTTTCTTCTTCTTTTTCTTCTTCAACTTTTTCTTCTTCTTCTTCTTCTTCTTCAACTTAATCATCACCATCTTCTTCTTCTTCTTCTAATTCCTCTTCTTCTTCTTCTTCTTTATTTTTCTTCTTCTTCTTTTCCTTCTCCATCTTCTTCTTCTTCTTCTTCTTCATCTTTGTCTTCCTCTTCCTCTTCTTCTTCTTCTTCTTCTTCTTTTTGTTATTTTTCTTCTTCTTCTTCTTCATCTTTTTCTTCTTCTTCTTCTTCTTCTTCTTCTTCTTCTTCTTCTTCTTCTACTACTACTACTACTACTACTACAACTTCTACTTCTCCATCTTTTTCCTATCTTTGTTGTTTTTCTTGTTTTTGCTCTTTTTCTTCTTTTTTTTCTTCTTCTGCTTCTTCTTCTTCTCCTACTTCTTCTTCTTCTTCTTCTTCTTCTCCTTGTTTTTTTCTACTTCTTCTTCTTCTTCTTCTTCTTCTTCTTCATCTTCTTTCTTCAACTTCTTCATCATCATCTTCTTCTTCTTCCTCCTCTTCTTTTACTTTTTCTTCTCCATTTTCTTCTTCTTCTACTTCCACATCTGCTTCTTTTTCTTCTTTTTGCTGTTTTTCTTCTTCTTCTTCTTTTTCTTCAACTTCTTCTTCCACTTCTCCTTCCCCTTCTTCTTCATCTTCTTCTTGTCCTTGTTTTTCTTCATCTTCTTATTAGTGTTCTTCTCATTCTTTTTCTTCATCATCATCTTCTTTTTGTTACATCTGCTTCTTCTTCTTATTCTTGTAGTTCTTCTTCTTCTAATACTTCTTCTTGTTCTTGTTCTTGTTCTTCTTCTACTTCTTCTTCTTATTCTTCTTCATCTCCATCTTCTTCTTCATCTTCTTCTTCATCTTCCTCTTCTTCTTCTAGTTCGCCTTCTTCTTCTTCTTGTTCTTCTTCTTCTTCTTGTTCTTCTTCTTCCTCTTGTTCTTCTTCTTCTTCCACTTCTTCTCCGTCTTTTTCATCTTCTTCTTCTTCTTCCTGTGCACCTTCTTCTTCTTGTTGTTGTTGTTGTTATTCTTCTTCTTCTTCTTCTTCTCCTTCTTCTTCTTCTTCATAATCTTCTTCATTTTTGTCCTCCTCCTCTTCTTCTACTTGTTCTTCTTCTTCTTCTTCTTTCTCTTTCTCTTCTTCTTTTTCTTCTTCTTAGTTTTCTTCACCTTCTACTTCTTCTTATTATTATTCTTCTTCTTCTTCTTTTTCTTTTCCTTCTTCTTCTCTACCATCTTCTTCCTCTTCTTCTTCTTCTTTTTCTTCTTCTTCTACTTCAGCTTCTCCTTCTTCTTCTTCTTATTCTTCTTCTTCTTCATCATCATCTTCTTCTTCTTCTTCTTCTTAATTTTCTTATTTTTCATCTTCTATTTCCACTACTACTTCTTTTTCTTCTTCTTCTTCTTCTTCTTCTTCTTCTTCTTCTTTTTCTTCATCTTCTTCTTTTTCTTTTTCTTCTTCACCTTCTGCTTCCTCATCTTCTTTTTCTTCTTATTTTTCATCTATTTTCTTCTTTTACTAATTCTTCATCTTGTTCATCTCTTTCATGTACTTC
>JAIUJO010002352.1:135000-140000 GCA_023846275.1 Vanilla planifolia
CTACTTCTTCTTCTTCTTCTTCTTCTCCTCTTTTTTCTTTCACTTATTCTTATTCTCCTTCTTATTCTTCTTCTTCTTTTTCCTTTACTTCTTCTTCTTCTCCTTATCCGTCTTCTTCACCTACCTCCTCTTCTTCCTATTCTTCTCTTTCTTCGTCTTCTTCTTTTCTTCCTTCCTCTTCCACATCTTCTTTGACTTCTTCTTCTTCTTCCTCCTCTTCTTTTGCTTCCTCTTCTTCTCCATCTTCTCCTTCTCCTTCTTCTTCTCCTTCTCCTTCTTCTTCTTCTTCTTTTTCTTCTTCTTCTTCTTCTTCTTCTTCTTTTTCTCCTTCCCCTCTTACTTCTTATTCTTCTTCTCCTTTTTATTCTTCTTCTTATTCTTTTACTTCTTCTTTTTATCTTTCTTATACCTCTTCTTCTTCCTCTTCTTCTTTGTCTCCTTCTACTTCTACTTCTTCTTCTTTTTCTTCTTCTTCTTCTTCTCCTTCTTGTTCTTCTTCTTTTTCTTCGTCTTCCTCTTCTTCGTCATCTTCTTCTTCCTGTTCTTTTTCTTCTTCATTGTCTTCTTCTTCACCCCCTTCTTCTTCTTTTTCTTCTTCGTCTTCTTCTTCTCCATCTTCTTCGTCTTCTTCTTCTCCATCTTCTTCGTCTTCTTCTTCTTTGTCTTCTTCTTCTTCTTTTTCATCTTTTTCTTCTTCTTCTTCTTCTTCCTCTTCTTCTCCTCCTTATTCTTCTCCTTCTTCTCCTTCTTCTTCTTCTTCATCTTCTTCTTCTTCATCGCCTTCTTCTCCTTCTTCTTCTTTTTTTCTTCTTCTTTGTTTTCTTCTCTCTCTTCTTATTCTTCTTCTCCTCCTTTTTCTAGTCCTTTTTCATCTTCTTCTTCTTATTATTCTTATTCTTCTCCTTCTTCTTTCTTTTTTTGCTCCTTCCTCTACTTCTTCTTCTTCTCCTTCTTCTACTTCATCTCCTTCTTCTTCTTCCTTTTCTTCTTCTATTTCTTCTTCATCATCATCTTCTTCTTGTTCTTCTTCTTCTTTGTCTTCTTCTTCCTCTTCCTCGACTTATTCTTCTTGTACTCATCATCATCTTGTTTTTCTTATTCTGCTCCTTTTTCATCATCATAATGATCTTCTTCTTCTTTTTATTCCTCTCATTCTTCATCATCATGATCATCATCATCATCTTCTTATTCTTCTCCTTCTTCCTCTTCTTCTTCTTCTTCTTCTTCTTCTTCTTCTTCTTTTTCTAATTCTTCTTGTTCTTGTTGTTTTTCTTCTTCTTCTTCTTCTTCTTCTTCTTCTTCTTATTCTTCTTCTTTTTCATCTTTTTGCTGGTTTTCATATTTTCCTTCTTTTTCATCTTCTTCTTCGTCATCTTCCTTTTCTTCTTCCATTTCTTCTTCTTCTTCTTCTTCATCTTAATTTTCTTCTTCTTCCTCTTCTTCTTCTTATTCTTTATCGTCAACATCTTCTTCTTCTTCTTCTTCTTCTTCTTCTCTTCTTCTTCTTGCTCTTTTTCTTCTTCTTCTTCTTCTTCTTCTTCTTCTTCTTCCTTTTCTTCTTTTTCTTCTTCTTCAACTTCCTAATGCTTCTTCTTCTTCTTATACAAATTTTTCTTCTTCTTCGTCATCATCTACTTCTTCTTCTTCTCCTTCTTCATTTTCTTCTCTTTCTTCTTCTTCTTCATATTCTTCAAATTTTTCTTCTTCTTCTAACTATACTTCTTCTTCTCCTTTTTCTACTCCGTCTTCTTCTTCTTCTTCTTCTTCTTCTTCTTCTTCGTCACCTTCTTCTTCTTTGTCTTCATCTTCTTCTTTGTGTTCTTTGTCTTTTTCTTCTCCTTCTTGCTCTTTTACTTCGTCTTCTTCTTCTTCTTCTTCTTTTTTCTCTTCTCTTTCTTCTTCTTCTTCTTCTTTTTCTTCTACTTCTTCTCTTCCTTCTTCATCTTCCTCTTCTTCTTTGTCTTCTTCATCTTCTTCTTCTTCATCTTCTTTTTCTTCATCTACTTCTACTTCCACTTTTTCTCCTTCTCCTTCTCCTTCTCCTACTTCTTCTTCTTCTTCTTCTTCTTCTTCTCCTTCTTTTTCTCCTTTTTCTGCTTTCACTCATTCTTCTTCTCCTTCTTATTCTTCTTCTTCTTTTTCCTATACTTCTTCTTCTTCTTCTTCTTCTTCTTCTTCTTCCTTTTCTTCTTTTTCTTCTTCTTCGACTTCCTAATGCTTCTTCTTCTTCTTATACAAATTTTTCTTCTTCTTCGTCATCATCTACTTCTTCTTCTTCTCCTTCTTCATTTTCTTCTCTTTCTTCTTCTTCTTCATATTCTTCAAATTTTTCTTCTTCTTCTAACTATACTTCTTCTTCTCCTTTTTCTACTCCGTCTTCTTCTTCTTCTTCTTCTTCTTCTTCTTCATCTTCTTTTTTTCTTCTTCTTCTTCATCACCTTCTTCTTCTTTGTCTTCATCTTCTTCTTTGTGTTCTTTGTCTTTTTCTTCTCCTTCTTGCTCTTTTACTTCGTCTTCTTCTTCTTCTTCTTCTTCTTTCTCTTCTCTTTCTTCTTCTTCTTCTTCTTTTTCTTCTACTTCTTCTCTTCCTTCTTCATCTTCCTCTTCTTCTTTGTCTTCTTCATCTTCTTCTTCTTCATCTTCTTTTTCTTCATCTACTTCTACTTCCACTTTTTCTCCTTCTCCTTCTCCTTCTCCTACTTCTTCTTCTTCTTCTTCTTCTTCTTCTCCTTCTTTTTCTCCTTTTTCTGCTTTCACTCATTCTTCTTCTCCTTCTTATTCTTCTTCTTCTTTTTCCTATACTTCTTCTTCTTCTTCTTCTTATCCATCTTTTTCTTCTTCTTCCTTCTCTTCTTCCTATTCTTCTCTTTCTTCTTCTTCTTCTTCTTTTCATCCTGCTTCCTCTTCCTTTTCTACTTTGTCTTCTTCTTCTTCTTCTTCTTCTTCTTCCCCTTTTTCTCCATCTTCTCCTCCTTCTGTTTCTTCTTTTTCTTCTTCTCCTTCTTCTTTTTCTTCTATTTGTTGTTGTTGTTCTTCTTCTTCTTCTCCTTCCCCTTTTACTTCTTATACTTCTCCTTTTTATTCTTCCTCTTATTCTTTTACTTCTTCTTGGTCTTATTTGTCTTCTTCTTCTTCTTCTTCCTCTTCTTCTTCGTCTTCTTCTTCTTGTACTTCTTCTACTTCTTCTTCCTCATCTTCTTCTTCTTCATCTTCCTCTTCTTCATCATCTTCTTATTTTTTTGTTCTTCTTCTTCTTCACCGTCTTCTTCTTCATCTTCTTCATCTTCTTCTTTTTCTTCTTTGTCTTCTTCTTCTCCATAGTCTTCGTCTTCTTCTTCTTATTCTTCTCCATCTTCTTTTTCGTCTTCTTCTTCATCTTCTTCTGCTTCTTCTTCTGCTTCTTCTTCTCATCCTTCTTCGTCCTCATCTTCTTCTTTATCTTCTTCTTCTTCTTGTTCACCTTTTTCTTCTTCTTCTTCTTCTTCTTCTTCTTCTTCTTCTACTACTACTGCTGCTACTTGTTCTAATTCTTCTTCTCCTTCTTCTTCTTATTCATCATCTTCTTCATCTTCTTTCTCCTCCTCTTCTTTTTCTTCTTCTTCTTCTTCTTCATCTTCATCATCATCATCATCTTCTTCTTCTTCCACTTTTTCTTCTCCTTCTCCTTCTTCTCCTTAATCTTCTTCTCCTTGTTCTTATGCTTCTTCTTTTGCTTCATCTTTCTTTTCTTCTGCTTCATTTCTGGTTCTTTTTCTTTGTCTTCTACTTCTTCTTCTTATTCTTCTTCTTCCTTTTCTTATTCTTCTTCTTCTTCTTCTTCTTCTCCTTTTTTTTCATCTCTTTCTATTTCTTCATCATCTTTTTCCTTTCCTTCTTCTTCTTTTTGTTCTTCTTCCTCTTCTCTTTCTCCATCTCCTTCTTCATCTTCTCCTTCTTCTTCCCCTTCTCCTACTTCTTCTGCTACTTCTTTTTCTTTTACTTCTTCTTCTTTTTCTTCTTCTTCTTCCACCTCTTGTTCGTGTTCTTCTTTTTCATATTCTTCTTCTTCTTTCTTTCTCTTCTTCCTATTCTTTATCTTCTGGTTCTTTTTCTTCATCTTCTACATCTTTTTCTTCTTCTTCTTCTTCTTCTTCTACTTATTCTTTTTCTTATCATTGTTCTTCTCTTATCGTTGTTCTTTTTCTTCTTCTTTTATTTCTTCTTCTACTTCTTTTTCTTCTCTTACTTCTTCTTCATCTTCTTCTTCTTCTTCTTCTTTTTCTACTTATTCTTCTTCTTCTTTTTCTTGTTATTCTTCTTCTTCTTCTTCTCTTCTTCTTCTTCTTCTCTTCTTCTTCTTCTTCTTTCTTCTACTTCTTCTTTCTTCTACTTCTTCTTCTTCCTCTTCTTCTTACTTTTCTTCTCCATTTTCTTCTTCTTCTACTTCCTCTTCTCCTTCTTTTTCTTCTTCTTGTTGTTGTTCTTCTTCTTCTTCTACTTCTTCTTCAACTTCTTCTTCCTCTTATTCTTCTTCTTCTTCATCATCTTCTTCTTACTCTTCTTCTTCTTCTTCTTCTTTTTCTTCAAAATCATCTTCTTCTATTTTCATCTACTTCTTCTTCTTCTCCTTCTTCTCATTCTTCTTCTACTACTTCTAATTCTTCTTCTTCTTGTTCTTCTTCTTCTACTTCTTCTTCTCATTCTTCCTCATCTTCGTCTTCTTGTTAATCATCTTCTTCTTCTTCTAGTTAACCTTCTTCTTCTTCTTCCTCTTGTTGTTCTTCTTCTTCTACAACTTCTTCTAATTCTTCTTCACCTTTTTCTTCTTCATCATCATCTACTTCATCTTCTTCCTGCTCCTCTTCTTCTTCTTCTTCTTCTTCTTCGTTTTTGTCTTAATCATCTTCATCACCATCATCATCTTCGTCTACTTCTTATTCTTTCTCTTTCTCTTCTTCATCATCTTCTAGTTCTTTTGCTTCTTCTTTTTCTTCTTAATTTTCTTCATCTTCTACTTGTTC
>JAIUJO010001022.1:5000-10000 GCA_023846275.1 Vanilla planifolia
TGAAAGAGAGGAAGAAGAAGAAGAAAAAGAAAAAGAAAAAGAAGCAAAAGAAGAAGAAGAAGAGAAAGAAGAAGAAGAACAAGAAGAGGAAGAAGAAGATGAAGAATAAAATGAAGAAGACATAGAAGTAGTAAAAGAAGAAGAAAGAGAATAAGAAGAAGAAGAAGAAGAAGAAGAAGAAGAAGGAGAACAAGAAGAAGAAGAAGAGGAAGGAGAAGAAGAGGAAGAGGAAGAGGAAGAAGAAGAAGAAGAAAAGGAGGAGGAGGAGGAGGAGGAGGGGGAGGATGAGATGGAGAAGAAGAAGTAGAAGAAGAAGAAGAAGAAGAAGAAGAAGAAAAAGAAGTGGAAGAAGAAGAAGAAGTAGAAGCAGAAAGAGAAGGAGAAGGAGAAAAGAAGGAGAAGAAAAATAAGAGGAAGAAGAAGAAGAAGTGGAAGAACAAAAAGAAGAAGAAGAAGAAGAAAAGGAAAAAGAAGAAGAAGAAGAAGAATAAGATGAAGGAGGAGAAGGAGAAGAACAAGAAGTAGAAGAATTAGTAGTAGAAGAAGAAGAAGAAAAAGAACAAGAAGAACAAGAAGAAAAAGAGGAGAAGAAGAAGGAGCTGAAGAAGAAGAAGATGAAGATGAAAGAGAACAAGAAGTTGTAGAAGTAGAAGAAGAAGTAGAAGAAGAAAAAGAATAAGAAGTACAAGAAGACAAAGAAGAAGAAGAAGAAGAAGAAGAAAACAGTAAAAAAGAAGAGGAAGAAGAAGAAGAGAAGAAGGAGAAGAAGAAGAAGAACAAGAACAAGAAGAAGAAGAAGATGACGAAGAAGAAGAAGAAGAAAAATAAGAAGAACACAAAGATGAAGAAGTTGACAAAGAAGAAGAATAAGAGGAAGGAGAAGGAAAAGAAGTAGAAGTAGTAGTAGTAGAAGAAGGAGAAGAAGAAGAAGTAGAAGAAGAACTGGAGTAGAAAGAAAAGGGAGAAGAAGAAGAAGTGGAAGAAGTGGAAGAAGAGGAATAAGAAGAAGAAGAAGAAGAAGAAGAAGCAGGACAAGAACCAGAAGAAGGAGAAGAAGAAGAAGAACAAGAAAAAGAACAAGAAGATGACGAAGAAAAAGAAGAACAAGAAGAAGAAGAAGAAGTGAAGATGATGATGAAGAAGAAGATGATGATTATGATGATAACGAATAACAAGAAGAAGAAGGAGAAGGAGAAGAAGAAGAAGAAGAAAAATAATAATAATAAAAATATGAAGAAGAAGGAGAAAAGGAAGAAGAAGAAGAAGAAGAAGAAGAGAACGAAGAAAAAGAAGAAGATGGTGATGAAGAAGAAGAGATAAAATAGAAAAAGAAGAAGAAGAGGAAGAGAGGCAGAAGAATAAGAAAGAAGAGGAAGAACAAGAAGAAGAAGAAGAAGGAAAAGAAGAAGAAATAATAAAATAAGAAGAAGAAGAAGAAGAAGAACAAGGAGGAGGAGGAGGAGGAGAAGGAGGAGGAGGAGAGAAGAAGAAGAAGAAGAAGAAGAAGAAGATGATGATGATGATGATGAAAAAGAGGAAGAAAAATTGAAGAAGAAAAAGATGAAAAATAAGAAAAAGAAGAAGAAGAAGATGAAGGTGAGGAAGAAGAAGTAGAAGAAGTTGAAGAACAAAAAAGAAGAATAGGAAGTAGAATTAGAAGAAGAAGAAGAAGAAGAAGAAAAAGAAGAGGAAGAAGAAGACAAAGAAGAAGTAGAAGAAGAAGAAGAAGAAGAAGAAAAATAAGAAGTATAAGAAGAACTAGAAGAAGAAAAAAATGAAGGGGAAGAAGAGAGAAGAAGAAGAAGGAGGGAGGAGGAGGAGGAGATGGAGAAGAAGAAGAAGAAGAGTAAGAAGAACAAGAAGTAGACAAGGAGGAAGAGAAGAAGAAGAAGAGGAACAAAAAGAATAAGAATAAGAAGAAGAAGAAGAAAAAGGAGACAAAGAAGAAGAAGAAGAAGAAGAGGAAGAAGAAGTTTGCAAAGAAGAAGAAGATGAACAAGTAGAACTCCAAGAAGAAGAAGAAGAAGAAGAAGAGGAGGAAGTAGAAGTAGAAGAAGAAGAAGAAGAAGAAGAAGTTGAAGAAGAAATAGAAGAAGAAGAAGAAGAAGAAGAAAAACAAGAAGAAGAGGAAGAAGAGGAGGAAGGAGAAGAAGATGAAGAAGAAGTGGGGAGAAGAGGAAGAAGACAAAGTAGAAAAATAAAAAAAACAACAAGAAGATGAACAAGAAGAAGAAGAAGAAGGAGTAGAAGGAGAAGTTGAAGAAGAATAAAAAAAGGAAGAAGAAGAAGAAAGTATAGGAGGAGGGGGAGGAGGAGAACAAGAAGAAGAAGATAAAGAGAAAGAAGAAGAAGAAGAAGAAGAAAAAGAAGAAGAAGAAGAAGAAGTTGAAGAAGGAAAAGAAGAACAAGAAGTAGAAGTAGAAGAAGAAGAAGAAGAATAAGAAGAAGAATAAGAAGAAGAAGATGGAGAAGAAGAAGAAGAAGAAGATGACTAATAAGAAGAAGAAGAAGAAGAAGAAGCGAAAGAAGAAGTAGATGAAGAAGACGAATCAGTGGAAGAAGTAGAAGAAAATGAAGAAGAAGGAGAAGAATAAAAGAATAAAAAAAAGAAGAAGAGAAGAAAAAGAAATAGAAGAAGAAGAAGATGATGATGATGAAGAAGAAGAAGAAGAAATAGAAGAAGAAAAAGAATAACAAGAGCAAGAAGATGAGAAAGACGAAGGTGGAAAAGAAGAAAAAAAAGAAGATGATGATGATGAACAAGAAGAAGAAGAAAAAGAAGCAGAAGAAGAAAATGAAGAGGAAGACGATGAAGAAGAAGAAGCAGAAGAAGAAGATGAAGAAGATGATGAAGAGGAAGAAGAAGAACAAGATGATGATAAAGAAGAGGTAGAAGAAGAAGTAGAAGATGAACAAGAAGAAGAAGAAGAAGAAGAAGAATAGGAAGAAGAAGAAAAAGAAGGAAAAGAAGAAGAGGAACAAGAAGAAGAAGAAGAAGTAGAAGAAAAAGAAGATATGATGAAGAAGATGAATAGTAAGATGAAAGGGAAGGTAAAAGGAAGTAATAGAAGAAGAAGAAGATGAAGTGAAAGGAGAAGAAGAAGAAGAAGATGAAGAAGAAAAAGTGGAAGATATGGAAGAAGGTGAAGAAGAAGGGGTGGATGGAGAAGAAGAAGAAGAAGATGAAGAAGAAGTAGAAGAAGAAGAAAAAGGAGAAGAAGAAGGGGGACAGGAAGGGGAAGAAGAATAGGAAGTAGTAGTAGTGGAAGAAGAAGAAGAAGGGGAAAAAAGAAGCAGAAGTAGATGATGAATAAGAAAACGAAGGAGAAGCGGAAGAAGAAGAATATGAACAAGAAGATGAAGAGGAAGAGGAAGAGAAGAAGAAGAAGAAGAAGAAAAAGAAGAAGAGGAAGAAGATGAAAAAGAGGAAGGAGAAGAAGATGAAGAAGACAGAGAGGAAGTCGAAGAAGAAGAAGAAGAAGAAGAAGAAGAAGAAGAAAATGAAGAGGAAGATTAAGAAGATGGAAAAGAAGAATGAGAAGAGGAAGAATCAGAATTGAAAGAAGAACAAGATGAAGAAGAGAAAGAAGAAGATGAAGTAGAAGAAGAAATAAAAGAAGAAGAAGAAGATGGAGAAGAATATGAAAAAGAAGAAAAATAAGAAGGAGAAGAAGAAGAAGAAGAAGAAGAAGAAGATGAAGAGGAGGAAGAGCAAAAGGAGGAAGAAGAAGAAGAGGCAGATGTGCAAGAAGAGGAAGAAGAACGAGAAAAAAGATGATGAAGAATTGGAAGAAGAAAAGATGTAGAAGGACAAGAGGAAGAAGTAGAAGAAGATGATGAAGAAGAAGAAGAAGAGGAAGAAGAAGAAGAAAAGTTGAAGAACAAAATGAAGATGGAGATGATCAAGATGATGAAGAAGAAGAAGAAGGCTAAGAAGGAGAACAAAAAGAAGAAGAATAAGAAGATGAAGAATTGAATTGAGAAGAAGAAGTTGATGATGATGATGATGATGAAGACAAAGAAGAATAAGAAAAATAAGAAGAATAGGAAGGAGAATAAGAAGAAAAAGAAGTAGAAGAAGAAATAGAAGAAGAAGAAGAAGGAGGAGGTGGAGGAGGAGGAGGAGGAGAAGGAGGCTGTGGAGGAGTAGAAGGAGAGGAAGAACAAGAAGAAGAAGAAGAAGAAGAAGAAGAAGAAGAAGAAAAAGAAAAAGAAGTAGAAGAAGAAGTAGAAGAAGAAGAAGAAGAAGAAAAAGAAGAGCAAGAAGATGAAGAATAGGAAGATGAAGAAGTTGAAGAAGAAAAAGTAGGAGAAGAAGTAGAGGTAGAAATAGAAGAAGAACAAGAAGAAAAAGAGGAAGTGGAGAAAGAAGAAGAGGAAGAAGTGGAAGAAGAGGTAGAAAATGGTAAAGAAGAAGAAGAAGAAGGAAAAGAAGAAGAAGAAAAAGAAGTCGATGAAGAAGAAGAAATAGAAGAAGACGAAGAAGACATAGAAGGTGAAGAAGAAGGAAAAGATGAAGAAGAAGAAGAAGAAGAATGAAAGGAAGATGTAAAAGAAGAACAAGAGGAAGAAGATTAGGAAGATGAGGACGAAGAAGAAGAAGAAGAGGAAGAAGTTGAAGAAGAAGAAGAAGAAGAAGAAGAAGAGGAAGAAGAAGAAGAAGATGAAGATTATAAAGAAGAAGAAGAAGAAGCAGGAGAGGAGGATGAAGAAGATGATGAAGAAGAAGCAGAAGTAGTAGCGACAGAAGAAGAAGAATATTAAGAAGAAAAAGAGGAACAAGAAGAAGGAGAAGAAGAAGATTATGGAGGAGAAGGAGAAGGAGGAGGAGGAGAAGCAGAAGAAGAAGCAAAAGAAGAGGAAGAAGAAGAAGAAGAAAAAGAAGAAGAAGAATAAGAAGAAAAAAAATAAGATGAAGAATAGGAAGAAGAAGAGATAAAAGAACAAGTAGATGAACATGAAGGTGAACAGGAAGATGTAGAACTAGAAGAAGAAGAAGA
>JAIUJO010001022.1:92500-97500 GCA_023846275.1 Vanilla planifolia
AGAAGAAGAAGAATTAGAAGTAGTAGAAGAAGAAGAAGAAAAAGAAGAGAAGAAGAGGATGAAGAAGAAGCAGAAAATGAAGAAGAAGAAGAAGAAGTTGAAGAATTGGAAGAAGAAGAAGAAGAAGAAGAAGAGCAAGAAATAGAAGAAGAAAAAGAAGAAGAAGAAGAAGAAGAAGAAGAAAAAGAGAAAGAAGATGATGAAGAATAAGAAGAAAAAGAAGAAGAAGAAGAAGAAGAATGAGAAGAAGAAGAATGAGAAGAAGAACAAGAAGTAGAAGAAGGAAGAAGAAGAAGAAGAATAAGAAGAAGAAGAATAAGAAGAAGAAGATTATGAAGAAGTAGATTTAGGAGAAGAAAAAGAAGAAGTAGAAGAGGAAGCAGAAGTAGAAGAAGAAGAAGAAGATGAGGATGAAGAAGAAGAAGAAGATGGCTAAGACGAAAAAGAGGAAGTTGATGATGAGGAAGAAGATGAACAAAAAGGTGACGAAGGAGGAATAAGAAGAAGAAGAAGAAGAAATAGAAGAGGAATAAGAAAAACAAGACTTAGAAGAAGAGGAAGAAGAAGAAGAATAACAAGAAGAAAAGGTTGAAGAGGAAGAAGAAGAAGAAGAAGAGGAAAGTGAAGAAGAAGAAGTAGTAGAAAAAGAAGGCAAAGTACAAGAAGAAGTAGAAGGAGAAGATGAAGAACAAGAAGAAAAAGACGAAGAAGAAGAAGAAGAAGAAGAAGAAGATGAAGTTGAAGAAGAAAAAGCAGGAGTAGAAGAAGAAGAAGAAGAAGAAGAAGAAGAAGAAGAAGAAAAAGAAGTAGAAGAAGAAGAAGAAGTAAAAGAACAAGAAGAGGAAGAAGAAGAAGAAGGCGAAGAAGAGAGAAGAAAAAGAACAAGGAGAATAAGAAGAAGAAAAAGAAGAAGAAAGGTAAAGAAGAAAAGGAAGAAGAAGAAGAAGATGAAGTAGAAAATGAAGTAGAAAAAGAAGAAGAGGAAGAAAAGGAAGAACAAGATGAAAAAGAAGAAGAAGAAGAGGAAGAATTGGAGGAGGAGGAAGAAGAAGAAGAAGAACTATAAGAAGTAGAAGATGAAAAAGAAGATGAAGAAGAAGACAAAGAAGAAGATGAAGATTAAGAAGAAGATGTTGAAGGTGAAGAACAAGAAGATGAAGAAGAGGAGGAGGAAGATGAACAAGATGTAGAAGAAGAAGAAGAAGAAGAAGAAGAAGAAGAAGAAGAAGTAGAAGAAGAAGAAGAAGAAGAAGAAGAAGAAGAAAAAGAAGAAGAGGAAGAATAATAATAAGAAGAAGAAGAGGAAGAGGTGTAGGAGGAAGAAGAACAAGAAGAATAAGAAGAATAAGAAGAACCAAAAGAAGTAGAAGAAGAAAACGAAGAAAAAGAAGACAAAGAAGAAGTGGAAGATGAAGAAGAAGATGTTGAAGATGAAGAACAAGAAGATGAAGAAGAAGAAGATGAAGAGGAAGAAGAAGAAGAAAAAAGCAGGAAGAAGAAGAAGAAGAACAACAACAAGAAGAAGTAGAACAAGAACAACTACAAGAAGAAGAAGAAGAAGAATAAGAAGAAGGAGAAAAAGAGACAGAAGAAGAAGAAGAAGAAGAAGAAGATGAAGTAGAAGAAGAAGAAGAAGAAGAAGAAGAAGAATAAGAAGAAGGAGAAAAAGAGATAGAAGAAGAAGAAGAAGAAGAAGAAGAATAAGAAGAATTAGAAGAAGATGAAGAAGTAGCACTAGTAGACGAAGAAGAAGAAGAAGAAGAAGAAGAGGAGGAGAAGAAGAAATAGAAAAAGAAGAGGAAGAAGAAGAAGAAGAAATAGTAGATGAAGAAGATGTTAAAGAACAAGATGGAGAAGAAGTAGAAGAAGAATGAGAAGAAGAAGAACAACAAGAAGAAAAGAAGAAAAAGAAGAAGAAGAAGAAGAAGAACAAGAAGAAGAACAAGAAGAAGAAGTAGAAGAAGAAGAAGAAGAACAAGTAGAAGTAGAAGAAGAAGAAGAAGAACAAGAAGAAGAAGAAAAGAAGAAGAAGAAGTTGAAGAAGAAGGTGATGAAGAAGAAGTGAACGAAGAAGAAGATGAAGAAGTAGAGGAAGAAGAAGAAGAAGAAGAATAAGATGATGAAGAAGAAGTAGAAGAAGAAGTTGAAGTAGTAAAAGAAGAAGAAGAAGAAGAAGAAGAGAAGAAGAAGTAGATGAACAATAATAATAATAATAAGAGATGAGGATGAACAAGAAGAAGAAACAGAAGAATAAAAAGAAAAAGAAGAGCATGAAGAAGAAGAAGAAGAAGAAAAAGAAGAAGCAGAAGCAGAAGCAGAAGAAGCAGAAGAAGAAGAAGAAAACAAAGAAGAAGAAGAAGAAAATGAAGAAGAAGAAGAAGAAGAAGAAAATGAAGAAGAAGAAGAAGAAGAAGGAGAAGTTGTAGTAAAAGAAGAAGAACAAGAAGAAGAAGAAGAATGTGAAGAAGAAGAACAAGAAGAAAAAAAGAAACAAAAGAAGAAGAAGAAGAAGAAGATGAAGAAGGGGAAGAGGAGGAGGAAGAAGAAGAAGAAGAAGAAGGAGAAGAAGAAAAAGAGGAAGAAGAACAAGAATAAGAAGAGGTAGATGAAGAAGAAGAAGAAGAAGATGAAGAAGAAGAAGAAGAAGAAGAGGAACAAGAAGAAGTACAAGAATAAGAAAAAGAAGAAGAAAGAGAAGAAGTAGAAGAAGAAGATGAAGAAGAAAAAGAAGAAGAAGAAAAAGAAGAAGAAGAATAAGAAGAAAAAGAAATGGAACAAGAAGAAGAATAAGAGGAAATAGAAGATGAAGAAGAAGAAGACAAAAAAGAAGAAGAAGAAGAAGACGAAGAAGAAGAAGATGATGAAGAAGTATTAGAAGAAGAAGAACGAGAAAATGATGAACAAGAACAAGAAGTAGAAGAACAAGAAGAAGAAAATGTAAGAGAAGAAGTAGAAGAAGAAGAGGAAGAAGAAATAGGAGAAGAAGAAGAAGAAGAAGAAGAGAAGAAGAAGAAGAAGATGTAGAAGAACTAACAGAAGAAGTGAAGAAGAAGAAGAATAGGAAAAAGAAGAAGATGAACAAGAATAAGATGAGAAGATGTAGAAAAAGTAGAAGAAGAAGATGTAGAAGAAGAAAAAGTTGTAGTAATAGAAGAAGAAGAAGAAGGAGAGGATGATGAAGAAGGAGTAGTAGTAGTAGTAGTGGAAAAAGAAGAAGATGATGAAGAAGAAGAAGAGTATGAAAAAGAAGAACAAGGAGAAGAAGAATAGTAAGCAGAAGAAGAAGAAGAAGAAGAAGAAGAAGAAGAAGAAGATGAAAAAGAAGAAGAAGAAGAAGATGAAGAAGAAGAGGAATTAAAAGAAGAAGAAGAAGAAGAAGAAGAAGAAGAAGAAGATGATGATGAAGAAGAGGAAGAGGAAGAAGAAGAAGAAGTAGAAGAAGAAGAGGAGAAGAAGAAGAAGAACACGAAGGAGAAGAAGAAAAAGAAGAAGAATATGAGGAAGAAGAAGAAGAAGGAGAACCAAACGATGATGATCATAAAGAAGAAGAAGAAGAAGAAGAAGAATAAGAAAAAGAAAAACACGAAGAAGAAGAAAAAAAAATGGAGATGACGTAAAAGAAGAAGAAGAAGAAGAAAAAGAAGAAGAAAAAGTAGAAGTTAAAGATGAAGAAGAAGAAGAAGACAACAAAGAAGAAGAAGAAGAAAAAGAAGAAGTAGAAGAAAAGAAGAAAGAGAAGAAGAACAAGTAGATGAAGAACAAGTAGTAGAAAAAGAGGAAGAAAAAGAAGAATAAGAAGAAGAAGGAGAAGAGGAAGAAGAATAAGTAGAAGAAGAAGAAGTAGAAGTATAAGAAGATGTAGAAGAAGAAGAAGAAGAAGAAGAAGAAGGAAAAGTTGATGATGATAATGAAGAAGAAGAAGAACAAGAAGGCGAATAAGAACAAGGAGACGAAAAAGATGAAGATGAAGAAGAAGATGAAGAAGAAGAAGAAGAAGAAGAAGTAGAAGAAGGAGGAGGAGGAGAAGGAGAAGAAGAAGAAGAAGAAGAAGAAGAGGATGAAGAAGAAGAAGAAGAAGAAGAAATAGAAGTCAAAGATGATGAAGAAGAAGATGAAGAAGAAGAAGAAAAAGGAGAAGAAGAGGAAGAAGTGGATAAAGAAGAAGAATAAGAAGAAGTAGAAGAGGAAATAGATGTAGTCATAGTTGTTGTAGAAGAAGACAAAGAAGAAGAAGAGGAAGAAGAACAAGTAGAAGAAGAAAAAGAAGAAGTGGAAGAAGAAGAACACGGATGAGAAGCAGAAGAAGAAGAAGAAGTAGAAGAAGAAGAAGTAGTAGAAGGTGATTAAGAAGAAAAAGAAAAACAAGAAGCAGAAGAAGAAGAAGAATAAGAAGAAGAAGAAGAACTAGTAGAACGACAAGAAGAAGAAGTAGAAAAAGAATAAAGAGAAGAAGTAGAAGAAGAAGAAGAAGAAGAAGGAGGAGGTGGAGGAGAAGGAGGAGAAGAAGAAGAAGAACAAGAACAAGATCAAGAAGCAATAGAAGAAGAAGAAGAAGAAGAATAGAGAGAAGAAGAAGAAGAAGAAGAAGAAGAAGAAGAAGAAAAGAAAGAAGATGAAGTAGAAAAAGAAGTAGAAGAAGGAGAAATAGAAGAAGAAGAAAAAGAAGAAGAAGAAGAAGACGAAGAAGAAGAAGAAGAACAAGAAGGAGAAGGAGAAGAAGAAGAAGAAGAAGAAGATGAAGAAGAAGAATAAGATGAAGTAGTAGTAGCAGAAAAAGAAGAAAGAGAAGTAGAAGAAGAACAAGAACAAGAAGAAGGAGAAGAAGGAGAAAACAAAGAAGAAGAAGATTAAGAAGTAAAAGAAAAATAATAGAAGAAGAAGAAGCAGGAGAAGAAGTAGAAGAAAAAGAAGAAGAAGAAGAAGAAGAAGAAGAAGAAGAAGATGAAGAAGAAGAAGAAGAAGAAAAATGAATTAGAGAAAGAAGAAGACGAAGAAGAGGA
>JAIUJO010001022.1:110000-112500 GCA_023846275.1 Vanilla planifolia
AGTAGCAGTAGAAAAAGAACAAGACAAAGAAGGAGGAGTAGAAGAAGTAGAATAAGAAGAAGAGAAAAGAAGAACAACGAAAAGAAGAAGAAGAAGTTGTAGAAGAAGAAGAAGAAGAAGAGGACAACAAAGTAGAAATAGAATAAAAATTAGAAGAAGAACAAGAAGAAGTAGAAGAAAAGGAAGAAGAAGAAGAAGAGAAAGAAGAAGAAGAAGAAGAAGAAGTAGGAGAAGAAGACGTAGAAGAAGAAGAAGGAGAAGAAGAAGAAGAAGAGAAGAAGTAGAAGAAGAAGAAGAAGTAGTAGTAGTAGAAAAAGAAGAAGATGATGAAGAAGAAGAAGAAGTAGTAGTAGTCAAAAAAGAACTTGTAGAAGTAGAAGAAGAAGAGGACGAAGAATAGAAGAAGTAGTAGAAGAAGAAGAAGATGAAGATGAAGAAAAAGAAGTAGTAGAAGAAAAAGAAGAAATAGAAGAAGAAGAAGGAGAAGAAGTAGAAGAAGATGAAGAGGAAGAAGAAGAATCAAAAGAAGAAGAAGAAGAAGAAGAAGAAGAAGTAGAAGAAGAAGAATAAGAAGAAGAAGAATAGGAAAAAGAAGAAGAATAGGAAGGAGAAGTGGAAGAAAAAGAAGAAGACGATGGAGAAGAAGATGATGATAACGTTGAAGAAGAAGAAGATGAAGATGATGATGATGATGAAGAAGTAGAAGAAGTAGAAGAAGAAGAAGAATATGAAGAAGAAGATGATGAATAAGAAGAAGAAGAAGATGAAGAAGAAGAAGAAGAAGAAGAAGATCAAGATAAAGAAGAAGTACAAGAAGAAGAAGAAGAAGAAGAAGAAAAAGAGGAAGAAGAAAAAGAGGAAGAAAAGAAAGAAGAAGAAGAAGAGGAAGAAGTGGAAGAAAGGGAAGATGAAGAAGAAGTAGAAGAAGAAGGAAAAGAGGAAGAAGAAAAAGAAGGAGATGATGATGATGATAAAGAAGATGAAGAAAAAGAAGACAAAGAACAAGAAGATGAGGAAGAAGAAGATGAAGAAGAAGGAGAAGAAGAAGAAGAAGAAGAAGAAGAAGCAAAAGAAGAAGAAGGAGAAGATGTAGAAGTAGAAGAAGAAAAGAAGAAGAAGAAGAAGTAGTAGAAGAGGAAGATGAAGAAGAAGACGAAGACGAACAAGAAGAAGAAGAGGAAGAAGAAGAAGAAGAAGAAGCGAAAGAAGAAGAAGAAGAAGAAAAAGAAGATGACGATGAAGTTGTTGTAGTAGAAGTAGTAGTTTTAGTAGAAGAAGAAGATGAAGAAGAAGAAGAGGAAGAAGAAGTAATAGAAGAAGAAGATGAAAAATAAGAAGTAGATGAAGATGAAGGAGAAACAAAAGAAGAAGAAGAAGAAGAACAAGATGATGAAGTAGATGTAGAAAAAGTTTAAGAAAAAGTAGATGATGAAGGAGAAGAAGAGGAAGAAGAAGATAATAAAGAAGAAGAAGAAGAAGAAGAAGAATTAGAAGAAAAGAAGAAAAAGAAGAAGAAGAAGAAAAAGAAGAAAAGGAAGAAGAAGAAGAAGAAGAAGAAGAAGAGAAAAAAGAAGAAGAAGAAGAAAAAAAGTAGTAGAAGAAGAAGAGAAAAAAGAAGAAGAACAATAATAAGTAGAAGTAGAGGAAGATGAAGTAGGAGAAGAAGAAGAAGTAGACGAAGAAAAACATGTAGAACAAGAAGAAAAACATGATGATGAAGAAAAAGAAGCAGAAGAAGAACAGGAAGAAGAGAAGAAGAAGAAGAAGAAGAAGAAGATGTGGAAGAAGAAGAAAGAGAAGAAGAAGAAGGAGTTGAAGAAGTACTAGTAGAAGAAGAAAAAGTAGAACCAAAAGAAGAAGAGGAGGATGAAGAAGAAGACATAGAAGGAGAAAAAGTAGAAGAATTGCAAAGAGAAGAAGGAGAAGAAGAAGATGAGGAGGAGAAAGAAGAAGAAAAAGGAGAAGAAGAAGAAGAAGAAAAAGATGATGAAGAAGAAGAAGAAGGAGGAGGAGGAGGAGAAGTAGTAGTAGAAGATGAAGTAGAGGAAGAAGAAGAAGAAGAAGAAGAAGAAGTAGAAGAGGAAAAAGAAGAGGAAGAAGAGAAGAAGAAAAAGAGGAAGAAGAAGATGAAGAAGATGTAGAAGAAGAAAAAGTAGTAGAAGTAGTAGAAGAGGAAGAAAATGAAGAAGAAGAAGAAGAAGAGAAGTAGTAAAAGAAGAATAAGAAAAGAAGAAGTAGAAGAAGGAGAAGAACTAGAAGAAGTAGAAGAAGAAGAAGTAGTAATAGAATAAGTAAAAGAAGAAGATGAAGAAAAAGAAGAATAAGAAGAAGAAGAAGAAGAAGAAGAAGAAGAAGAAGAAGAAGAAGAAGAAGAAGAAGAAGAAGAAGAAGAAGAAGAAGATGAAGAAGAAGAAGAGGAAGACGAAGGAGAGGACTTAGTGGAAGAAGAAGAAGAAAAAGAAGAAGAAGAAAACGATGTAGAAACAAAAGAAGAAGAAGA
>JAIUJO010001022.1:127500-130000 GCA_023846275.1 Vanilla planifolia
AGAAGAAGAAGAAAAAGAAGAAGAAGAAGAAGAAAAAGACGACCAAGAAGATGAAGAAAAAGAAATAAAAGAAGAAGAAGAAGAAGAAGAGAAATAAGAAGATGTTGAAGAAGAAGAAGTAGAAGATGAAGAAGAAGAAGAAGAACAACAACAACAAGGAGAGTATGAAGCTTATGTAAAAGTAAATGGTCAAGAAGAAGTAGAAGAAGAAGAAGATTTAGAAGAAGAAGAAGGAGAAGAAGTAGTAGAAGAAGAAGAAAAAAAAGAGAAGTAGAAGAAAAAGAAAAAGTGTAAGAAGAAGAAGAAGAAGAAGAAGGAGAAGAAGAAGAAGAAGAAGAAGAAGAAGAAAAAGAAGAAGAAGAAGATGAAGAAGATGAAGAAGAGAAAGAAGTAGAAGAAGAAGAAGAAGAAGAAGAAGGAAATGAAGAAGAAATAGAAGAAGAAGAAGTAGAAGAAGAAAAAAAGAACTAGCAGAAGAAGGAGAGGAAAAAGAACAAGTGGAATTAAAAGTTAAAGAAGAAAAAGATGAAGAGTAAGGAGAAGAACAAGAGGAAGAAGAAGAAGAAGAAGTGGAAGAAAAGAAGAAGAAGAAGAAGAAGAAGAACAACAACAACAAGAATAGTATGAAGAATATGTAGAAGGAAAAGGAGAAGAAGTAGAAGAAGAAGAAGTTGTAGAAGAAGAAGAAGGTGGAAAAGAGAAGTAAAAGCAAAGAAAAAGTTGAAGAAAAGGAAGAAGAAGAAGAAGAAGATGAAGAAGAAGAAGAAGAAGATGTAGAAAACAAAGAAGGCAAAGAAGAAGAAGAAGAAGAAGAAGAAGAAGAAGAAGGAGAAGAAGAAGAAGAAGAAGAAGAAGAAGGAGAAGACGAAGAAGAAGAGAAAGAGGAAGAAGAAAAAGAAGAAGTAAATGAAGAAGAAGAAGATGGAGAACAAGAAGATGATGATGAAGAAGAAGAAGAAAAAGTAGTAGAAGAAGAAGAACAACAACCAAAAGAAGAAGGTTGAGAAAAATATGACAAAGATGAAGAAGAAGAAGAAAAAGAAGAAAAAGAAGGAGAAGAAGAAGTTTAAGAAGAAGAAGAAGAAGATGAAGAAGAAGTTGGAGAAGTAAAAGAAGAAGAAGAAAAAGAAGAAGAAGAAGGAGGAGAAACATGAAGTAGAAGAAGAAGAAGAAGAGAAAGAAGAAAAAGAAGAACATGACGTAGAAAAAGAAGAAGTAGAAGAAGAAGAAGAAGAAGAGTAGTGGAAGAAGAAGAAGAAGAAGTTTAAGAAGAAGAAGAAGTACAAGTAGTAGAGGAGTAAGTAGTAGTACTAGTACTATTTGTAGAAGAAGCAGAAAAATAAGAAGAAGATCAAGAAGAAGAGGAAGAAAAAAAACAAGATGATAAAGAAGAAGAAGATTAAGAAGGAGGAGTACAAGGAGAAGAAGAAGAAGACGATGATGAAAGAGGAGAAGAAGAAGAACATGATGTTGAAGAAGAAGAAGAAGAAAAAGAAGAAGGTGATAAAGAAGAAGAAGATTGAGAAGGAGTAGAAGTAGAAGAAGAAGAAGAAGAAGAAGAAGTAGAAGATGAATGAGAAGAAGAAGAAGAAGAAGAAGAAGTTGTAGTAGTAGAAGAAGAAGAAGAGTAAGACGAAGAAGAAGAGGCAGAAGAAGAAGGAGGAGGAGGAGGGGAAAAAAGAAGAGATAGAAGAAGAAGAAGATGAAAAAGAAGAAGAAGAAGAAGAAAAAGAGAAAGATGAATATGAAGAAGGAGAAGAAGAAGAAGAAGAAAAATTAGATCAAGGCGAAGATGATGAAGAAGAAGAAGAAGAAGGAGAAGAAGAAGTAGAAGAAGAAGAAGAACAAGAACAGGAAGGAGAGGAAGAAGAAGAAGAAGAAGAAGAAGAAGAAGAAGAAGAAGAAGAAAAAGAAGAAATAGAAGAAGAAGAAGAAAAAGGTGAAGAATGAGAAGAAGAAAAAGAAGAAGAAGAAGAAGATGAATAAGAAGAAGAAAGAGTAAAAAAAAATGAAGAAGAAGAAGAAGAGGAAAAAGAAGAAAAAGTAGTAGTAGTTGTAGTGGTAGAAGAAGAAGAAGGAGAAGGAGGAGAAGGAGAAGATGAAAAAGAAGAAAAAGAAGAAAAAAAGTAGTAGAAAAAGAAGAAGGCCAAGAAGAAGAACAAGAAGAAGAAGAAGAACAAGAACAAGAAAAAGAAGTAGAAGAAGACGAAGTAGAAGTAAAAGCGGAAGAAGTTAAAGAAGAAGAAGAAGAAGAAGAAGAAGAAGAAGAAGAAGACAAGTAGAAGAAGAAGAACAAGTGGAATTAAAAGTAGAAGAAGAAAAAGATGAAGAGTAAGGAGAAGAACATGAGGAAGAAGAAGAAGAAGAAGAAGAAGAAGTAGAACAAGAAGAGGAAGAAGAAGAAGAACAAGAAGAGTATGAAGAATATGTAGAAGGAAAAGGAGAAGTAGTAGACGAAGAAGAAGATGTAGAAGAAGAAGAAGGAGAAGAAGTAGAAGAA
>JAIUJO010001022.1:145000-150000 GCA_023846275.1 Vanilla planifolia
CTTCTTCTTCTTCTTCTTCTTCTTCTTTCTCTTTTTCTTCTTCTACTTCTTCTTCTTCTTCTTCTTCTTCTTCTTCTTCTTCTGCTTCTTCATCTTCTTCCTTTTCTTCTTCATCTTATTATTATTATTATTATTATTATTATTATTATTCATCTTCTTCTTCGTTCTAATCTTCTTAGTCATTTACTTCTTGTTCCCCTTCTTCTTCTTCTTTTTCTTCTTCTTTTTCTTCTTCTTCTTCTTCTTCTTCTACTACTACTACTACTACTACTATTACTAACACTTCTCCTTCTACTTCTTCTTCTTCCACTTCTTCTTCTTCTTCCTCTTCTTCTTCTTCTTCTTATTCTTCATCATCAACATCTTCTTCTTTTTCTTCTTCTTCTTCTTCTTCTTCCTCTTCTTCTTCTTCTTCATCATCTTCTTCTTCTACATCTTATTCTTCTTCTACTTTTTCTTCTTCTTCTTCTTCTTCTTTTTGTTCTTCTGCAACTTCATCATCTTCATCTTCTTTTTCTTCTACTTTTTCTTCTTTATCTTCTTCTTCTTCCTCTCCTCGTCTTTCTTCTTGTTCTTCTTCTTCTTCTTCTTCTTCTTCCTCTTCTTTTACTTCTTCCTCTTCTTCTTCTTCTTTTTCACTTCTTCTTCTTCTTATTCTTCTTTTTCTTCTTCCTCCTCATCTTCTTCTTCTTCTAATCTTTTTCTTCTTCTTCTTCTTCTTCTTTCTCCTCTTCTTCTTCTACTTCTTTTTCTTTTCTTTGCCCTTCTTCTGTTTCTTCTTTTTCTTCTTCTTCTTGTTCCTCCTCTTCTTCATATTCTTCTACTTCCTAATCTTATTCTTCTTATTATTATACTTCTTCGTTTTCATCATCATCATCATCATCATCATCTTTTTCTCCTTCATCATCATGTTCTTCTTCTTCTCCTCCTCTTCTTCTTTTTCTTCTCCTTCTTCTTCTTCTTCTTCCTCCTCTTCTTCCACTTCGTCTTCTTCCTCTTCCTCTTTTCCTCTTCTTCTTCTTCCTCTTCCTCTTCTCCTTCATATTCTTCTTCTACTTCTTCTTCATGTTCTTCTTCTTCTTTCTCTTCTACTTCTACTTCTTCTTCTTCTGCTACTTCTACTTTTCTTTGTTCTTCTTCTACTTCTTCTTCTTCTTATTCTTTCACTTATTATTATTATTCTTATTCTTTTACTTCTTTTTGTTCTTCTTCTTCGTTTCAATCTTCTTCTTCTTCGCATTCTTCTTCTTCATCGTCTTCTTCTATTTGTTCTTATTTTATTCTTCTTCTTTTTCTTCATACTCAACTTCTTCTTTTTCTTCTTCTTCTTCTTCTACTACTATTACTACTAACCATTCTCCTTCTACTTCTTCTTCTTCTACTTATTTTTCTTCTTCTTTCTATTCTTCCTCTTCATCTTCTTCTACTTCTTATTCTTAAACTTCTTTTCTTCTTCTTTTTCTTCTTCTTCTTCTTCTTCTAGTACTACTACTGCTACTACTAATTATTATTAATATTATTATTATTCATCTTCTTCTTCTTCTACATTTTTTCTTCTTCTATTTCTTCTTCTTCTTCTTCATCATCTTCATCTTCTTTTTCTTCTTGTTCTTTTGCTTCTTCTTCTTTATCATCTTCCTCTTCTTCTACTTCCTCATCTTCTTCCTTTTCTTCTTCTTCTTTTTCCTCCTCTTCCACTTCTTCCTATTCTTCTTTTTTTCCTTGCTCTTCTTCTACTACTTCTTCTTCTTCCTCTTCTTCCTCTTTTTCTTTACATTCCTCTTCTTGCTTACATTCATCTTCTTCTTTTTCCAGTTGTTCTTCTCCTTCTTCTTCTTCTTTTTCTTCTTCTTCTTCTTCCTCTTGTTTCACTTCTTCTTCTTCTTCTTGAACCTCTTCTTCTTATTCTTCTTCTTTTTCTTCTTCTTCACTTCTTCCTCTTCTTCTTCTTCCTCTTCCTCTTCTTCTCTCTTCTTCTTCTTCCTCTTCTAGTTCTCCTACATATTCTTCTTCTTCTTCTTCTTCTTCTACTTTTACTTCTTCTTCTTCATCTTCTTTCTCTTCTCCTTCTTCTACTTCTTTTCTTCTTCTACTACTACTTTTTCCGGGTTCTTTTTTATGCTTCTTCTTCTTCTTCCTCTTCTTTTTATTGTTATTATTGTTATTTTTTGTTCTTCTTCTTCTTCTTCTTCTTACTCTTCTTCTTCTTCTTCTTCATTGTCTTCTTCTATTTCTTCTTATTTTATTCTTCTTCTTCTTCAACATCCTCATATTTTTCATCTTTTTATTCTTCTTCTTCTTCTTCTTCTTTTACTACTACTACTACTAAAACTTCTCCTTCTACTTCTTCTTCTTCTTATCTTCTTCTTCTTCTTTTACTACTACCTGCTACTAAAACTTCTCCTTCTACTTTCTTCTTCTTCTTTATTCTTCTTTCTTCTTTCTCTTCTTCCTCTTCTTCCTCTTCTTCTTATTCTTAAACTTCTTTTTCTTCTTCTTCTTTTTCTTCTTCTTCTTCTTCTTCTTCCTCTTCTACTAATACTACTAATTATTATTATTATTCATTTTTCTTCTTCTACTACTTCATCTTTTTTCTTATTATTTGTCATCTTTTTATTCTTCTTCTTCTTCATCATCTTCATCTTCATTTTCTTCTTCTTGTTGTTATTTTTGTTATTATTCTTCGTCTTCTTCTTCATCTTCCTCTTCTTCTACTACTACTCCTTCTTCTTCTCCTTCTTAATATTCTTCTTTTTCTTCTTCTTCTTTTTCCTCCTCTTCCACTTCTTCCTGTTCTTCTTCTTTTCCTTCCTCTTCTTCATCATCATCTTCTTCTTCTTCTTCTTTCTTCCTCTTCTTCTTTACCTTCCTCTTCCACATTTTCCAATTGTTCGTCACCTTCTTCTTCTTCGTCTTCTAATTCTTCTTCTTCTTCTTCTTCTTCTTCTTCTTCATTCACTAATTATTATTATTATTATTATTATTATTATTATTATTATTATTCATGTTCTTCTACTTCTTTTTGTTCTTCTTCTTCATTTCAATCTTCTTCTCCTCCTTCGCCTTCTTCTTCATCGTCTTCTTCTATTTATTCTTATTTTATTATTCTTCTTTTTCTTCATACTCAACTTCTTTTTTTTTTTTCTTCTTCTACTATTTCTACTACTACCACTACTACTAACCATTCTCCTTCTACTTCTTCTTCTACTTATTCTTCTTCTTCTTCTTTTTATTCTTCCTCTTCATCTTCTTCTTATTCTTAAACTTCTTCTTTTTCTTCTACTTCTTTTCCTCCTTCTTCTACTACTACTGCTACTACTTATTATTTATTATTATTATTATTATTATTACTATTATTATTATTATTATTATTATTCATCTTCTTCTTCTTCTTTTACCTCTTTTTCTTCTTCTTTTTCTTCTTCTTCTTCTTCATCATCTTCATCTTCTTTTTCTTCTTGTTCTTGTTCTTCTTCTTCTTCTTCTTCTCCTTCTTCTTCTTCTTCTTTGTCCTCCTTTTCCACTTCTTCTTGTTCTTCTTCTTTTCCTTGCTCTTCATCCACTTCTTCTTCTTCTTCTTCTTCTTCTTCCACTTCTTCTTTACATTCCTCTTCTCCTTTTTCCAGTTGTTCTTCTCCTTCTTCTTGTTCTTCTTCTTTTTCTTCTTCTTCTTCTTCCTCTTATTTTGCTTCTTCTTCTTCTTTTTATTCTTCTTCTTCCTCTTCTTCTTCTTCCACTTTTTCCTCATCATCTTCATGGTTCTTCTTCTTGTTCTCCTTCTTCTTCTTCTAAATCATAATTTTCTTCTTCTTATTCTTCTTCTTCTTCTTCTTATTCTTCTTCTTCTTCCTCTTCTCTTTTTCTTCTTCCTCTTTCTCTTCTTAATCTTCATTAACGTCATCATCTTCTTCTCCCTCTACTTCTTCTTCTTCTTCTTCTTCTCATTCTTCTTCTTATTTTTCTTCTTCCTCCTCCACTTCTTCTTCAACTTCATCATCTTCTTCTTCTTCTTTTTTCTTCATCTTCGTCTTCTTCTTCTTCTTCTTCTCCATCTTCTCTTCTTCCTCGCCGTTCATTTCTTCTTCTTCTTCCCCTTCTTTTTCTTCTTCTTCTTCTTCTTCTTCTTCTTCTTCTTCTTCTTCTCCATCTTCTCTTCTTCCTTTTCTTCCATTTCTTCTTCATCTTCCCCTTCTTCTTCTTCTTCTTCTTCTTCTTCTTCTACTTCTTTTTTGCTTCTTCTTCTTCTTCTTCTTCTTCTTCTTCCACTTTTTCTTCTTCTGCTTCTTCTTCCTCTATTTCTACTTCTTTTTATCTTCTTCCTTTTTTTCTTCTTCTTCCTCTACTTTTTTTATTCTTCTTCTTCTTCTTCTTCTTCTACTTCTTCTTCAAATGCTTATTATTATTATTATGATTATTATTATTATAATTCTTTTTGTTGTTGTTCTTCTTCTTCATCATTATCTACTTCTTTTTCTTCTTCTTCTTCTTCTTCTTCGTCATCGTCATCATCTTCTGCTTGTTCTTCATCATCTTCTTCTTTTTCTTCTTCTTCTACAGTATCATCAACATCATCTTCTTCTTCTTCTTATTCTTTTGCTTCTTCTTCTTCTTTTTCTTCTTCTTCTTCTTCTTCTTCATTATTTTTTATCATCATCATCTTCATCTTCTTCTTCATCATCATCATCATCATCATCATCATCATAATCATCATCTTATTCTTCTTCTTCTTCTTCCACTACTTCCAGTTCTTCTTCATCTTCTTCTTCAACTTCTTCCTCTTCTACTTCCTCTTCTTCTCCATCTTTTTCTTACTTCTTCTTATTCCTCTTATTCTTCTCCTTCTTCTTGTTTTGCTTCTCCTTCTTCCACTTCTTCTACTTCTTCTTCTTCTTCTTCTTCCTCCTCATCTTCTTCTTTCTTCTTCTTCTTCTCCTCCTCCTCCTACTTCCTCTTCTTCTTGTTCTTCCTCTTGTTCTTCTTCTTCTTCCTCTACTTCATCT
>JAIUJO010001738.1:0-2500 GCA_023846275.1 Vanilla planifolia
TTCGTCCTTATCTTCTTCTACTTCTTTTTCTTATTCTCTTTCTTCTACTCCTCTTTCTTCTTCTTCTTCTTCTCTTTCTTCTTTTTCTTCTTCTTCTTCTTCTTCTTCTTCTTCCTCTTCTTCTTCTTCTTCTTCTTCTTCTTCTTTTTCTTCCTATTCTTTTTCTTTCTCTTCTTCTTCTTGTTCTACTTCTTCTTCTTATTCCACTTCTTGCATTTCTTCTTCTTCTTCTTCTTCTTCTTCTTGTTCTTCTTTTTCGTATTCTTGTTCTTCCCCTTCTTCCTCTTCTAATTATTCACCAAAACCTTCTTCTTCTACTTCTCCCTCGTCTTACTCTTCTTCAACATCTTCATCTACTTCTTCTTCTTCTAATCTTCTTCTTCCACTTATTCTTCTTCTTCTTCTTCATCAACACCTTATTCATCTTCTTATTCTTAATCTTTTACTACTACTACTTCTTCTTCTTCTTCTTCTTCTTCTTCTTTTGTTTTCCTTCTTCTGTTTCTTCTTCTTCTTCTTCTTCTTCTTCTTCTTCTACTTTTTCTTTTTCTTCTACTTTTTCTTCTTCTTCTTCCTCTTCTACTTCATCTTCTACATTTTTCTATTATTGTTCTTTACCTTGCCCTGGTTCTTCCTCTTTTTCTTCTTCTTCTTCTTCTTCCTCCTCTTCATCTTCCTCTTCTTCGCTCGTTTCTTCTCGTTCTTCTTCCTCTTCTACTACTTCTTTCTGTTCTTCATCTTCTTGTTCTGCGTCAACACCTTCTTCTTATTCTTCTTTTGCTTCTTCTTCTTCTTCTTCTTCTTTTACCACATCCACTTATTGTTCTCTTCCTCGTCCCCTACTTCTTCTTCTTCTTCTTCTTCTTCTCCTCCTTCATATTCTACCTCTTTTTCTTCTTCTTCTGCTTCTTCTTCTTGTACTTCTTGTTATTCTTCTTCTTCTTCCTCCTCCTCCTCTTCTTCTTCTTCTTCTTGTACTTCTTCTTCTTCTTCGTCTCTTTCTGGTTCTTTTTCATAATTTTCTTCCTCCTCTTCTTTTTTTCCTATTTTTCTTCTTCCTATTCTCTTTTTCATCATCATCATCTTCTTCTTCTTATTCTACTTATTCTCTTCCTCTTTTTCTTCTTTTTCTTCATCTTCTACTTCTTCTTCTTCTTCTTCTTCCTCTTCTTCTTTCTCTTCCTATACTCGCTCTTCTTCTTCTTCTCCTCCTTATTTTTCTCTTTCTTCTTCTTCTTCTTCTTCTTCATTTTCTTCTTCTTATTCTTCGGGTTATTGTTGTTGTTGTTCTTCTTCTTCTTATCCTTATTTGTCTTCCTATTCTTCTTCTTCTTCTTCTTCTTCTTCTTCTTCTCGTTCTACACATTCTTCTTCTTCTTCTTCTTCTTCTTCGTCTACTTCTTCATCATTTTCTTATTCTTCTTCATCTTCTTCCTCTCTTTCTTCATCTTCTTCCTCTTCTTTCTGCTTTTATTCCTCTGCTTCTTCATGCTCTTCTTCTTCTTTTTCTTATTTGACTTAATCTTCTTCTTCTTCTATTTCCTTTTTGACTTTTTCTATTTCCTCTTTGACTAATTCTTCTACTTCTTCTTCTTCTTCTCCTCCTTCTTGTTTTCTTCTACTTATTCTTCTTCTCCTCTTTATTCTTCTTCTCCTCCTTCTTCTTCTTCTTCTTCTTCTTCTTTCACTACAAAAACTTTGTCTTGTTCTTTATTTCTTCTTTTTCTTCCTCTTCCTCTTATTCTTCTTCATCATCATCATCATCATCATCATCATCATCATCGTCGTCATCATTATCATCTTCTTCTTCTTCTTCTTTTCCTTCTTCTTGTTCTTCTACTTCTTCTTCTTCTTTTTCTTCTTCTTCTTCCTATTTTTCGCCCTCTACCTCTTCTCAATTGTCATCCTTGTCTTCTAATACTTCTTATTCTTCTCCTATTCCCTCCACTTCTTCTTCTTCTAGTTCTACTTCTTATTCTTATTCTTCTTCTTCTTCTTTATCATCTTCTTCTCCTTGTCCTTTTATTTGTTTTTCTTCTTTTTCACCTTACACTTTTTCTTCTTCCTCATCTTCTTCTTTTTACTTCTTCTCCTTCTTATTCTTTTTTTTGTCTTGTTCTTCTTCTTTTCTTATTCTCCTTCTTCATCATCTTCTACTTCTCTTTCTTGTTCTTCTTCTTCTTCTTCTTCTTCTTCTTCTTTTTCTTCTTCTTTTTCTTCTTCTTTTGCTTCTTCAACATCATCTTCTTCTTCTTCTTCTTCTTCCTCTTCTTCTTCTTTTCTTCATCCTCTACTTCTTATTAGTCGTCCTTGCCTTCTTCTTCTTCATCACCATCTCTTTCTTCTTATTCTTCTTCTTCTTCTTATTCTTATTCTTCTTCTTTTCGTCCTCCTTCTACTTCTTTTCTTTTCTCTTCTTCAATTTTTCTTCTTCCACTTTTCTTCTTCCCCTTCTTCTTCTTTTTTCTTCCTCTTCTTCTTCTTCTTTCTCTTCTACTTC
>JAIUJO010001738.1:7500-12500 GCA_023846275.1 Vanilla planifolia
CTTCTTCTTCTTCTTTTTCTTTTTCTTCTCCTCCTTCTTCCTCTTCTACATCTTCTACTTCTTCTTGTTCTCCTTCTTCTTCTTCTATCTCTTCTCGTTTTTCTTCTTCTTTTTTCTTCGTCTTCGTCTTCTTCTTTTACTTTTTTCCTTATCTTCTTCTTCCTCCTCCTCCTCTTTTTCTACTTCTTCATTGTCGGCCTTGTCTTCTTCTTCTTTTTCTTCATGTTCGGATTCATCTTCTTCATCTTCTTCTTCTTCTTCATCTTCTTCATCTCCTCCTACTTTTCTTCTTCTTCTTCTACCTCCTCTTCTTCGTCTACCTCTTCTTCTTCTTCTTCTTCTTCTTCTCCTTCTTCTTCTCCTTCTTCTTCTTTTTCTTCCTCTTCATTTTCTTCCTTGTCTTCTTGTCCTTCTACTTCTTCTACTTCTTCTTCTTCTTGTACTACAACTTCTACTACTACTTCTTCTACTTCTTCTTTTACTTCGTCATCATCATCATAACCATCATCATCATCATCTTATTCTTCTTCTTCTCCTTCTTCTTCCACTTCTTCTTCTTCTTCTTTTTCTCCTTCTAATTCCTCTTCTTCTTCTTCATCTTCTTCCTCTTCTTCTTCTTCTTCTTCTTCTTCTTTAGCATCTTCTTCTTCTTTTCTTCTTCTTCTTCTTCTTCTTCCTATTTTTCCTCTTCTTCTTCTTCTTCTGCTAGTTCTTCCTCTTGTACTACTACTTGCTTTTGTTCTTCTTCTTCTTTTTCTTCTTCTTCTTCTACTAGTTCTTCTTCTTGTAGTACTAGTAGCTTTTGTTCTTCTTTTTCTTCATCTTCTTATGCTAGTTCTTCTTCTTATAATATTACTTACTTTTGTTCTTCTTTTTCTTCTTCTTCTTGTTCTACTTCTTTAACTTCTTCTTCTTTTTCTTCTTCTTCTTCTTCTTCTTCTACCTATTCTTCTTCTTCTTCTTACCCTTTTTTATCTTATCTTTCTTCATCTTTTTCTTCCACTTTTTCTTCTTCTTCTTCTTCCTCTTCTTCTTCTTCTTCTTCTTCTTCTTCCTCTTGTTCATCTTCTTCACCTTCTTCATCTTGTACGTTCTCCTCTACTTGTCTTTATTCTTCTTCTTCTTCTTCTTCTTAATCTTCTACTTCTTCGTCATCTTCTTCTTCTTCCTCTTCATCTTTTTCTTCTTCTTCTTCTTCTTCTTCATGTTCTACTTCTTTTTGTTTTTGTTCTTCTTCTTCTTCACCTTCTTCTTCTTCCTCTTCCTTTTCTTCTTCTTCTTCCTCCCCTGCTTCTTCTTCTTCTTCTCCCACTTCCTCTCCATCTTCTTCTTCGTCTTCATCTCTTCCTTCATCTTCTCCTTCTTCTTCTTCTTCCTAATTTTGTTCACAGTCTTCTTTGGCTTCTTTTTCTGCCTCCTCTTTTTCTTCTTCATCTTCCTTTTAATCTACTTCTTCATCATTATCATCAACTTCTTCTTCTACTTCCTCTTCTTCTTCTTTTCCATATTTGTCTCCATCTTCTTCTTCTTCTTCTTCTTCTTCTTCTTCTTCAGTTTCTTCTTCTTATTCTTCTTGTTCTTGTTTTTCTTTTTCTTCTTATCCTTATTCGCTTTCCTCTTCTTCATCATCCTCTTCTTCTTCTACTCATTCTTTTTCTTCTTCTTCTTCTTCTTCTTCTTCTTCTTCTTCTTCTTCTTCTTATTCTTCTTCTTCTAATTCTTCTACTTCTTCCTTTCCTTCTTCTTCTTCTTCTTCTTCTTCTTCTTCTTCTTCGTATTCTTCTTCTTCCACTTCTTCTTATTATTGTTCATTATCTTGCTCTTCTTCTTGTTCTTCTTCTTTTTCTTCTTCTTCTTCCTTTTCTTCTTCTTCTTCCTGTAGTTGTTCTTCTCCTGCTTCTACTTCTTTCTATTCTTCTTCTTCTTCGCCTTCTTATCCTTCAACTTCTTCTACTTCTTTCATTTTTTTCTTTTTCTTCTTCTTCTTCGTCTGTTTCTTTTTATTCTTCCACTTTTTCCTCTTCTCGTTCTTCTTCTTCCCCTTCTTCTTCTTCTTCTTCTTCTTCATGTTCTTCACCTTCTTTATCATCTTCTTCTTCAACTTCTTCTTTTCCTTCTTCTCCTTCTTCTTCCTCTTCTTCACCTATCTCTTCTTCTTCTTGTTCTTTTTCATCTTCTTGTTCTTCTTTTCTCCTTCATCTTTTTTTTCTTCTTTTTCTTCTTCCTTTTCTTTCACTTCTTCTTCTCCTTTTTCTTTGTCTTCTTCTTCTTCTTCTCCTCCTTTATCTTCTTTTTCTTCTTCTTCTTCTAATTCCTCCTCTTGTCTTTTTCATCATCATCATCATCATCTTCTTCTTCTTTTTATTCCTTCCTCATTTTCTTCTTTTTCTTCATCTTCCACATCTTCTTCGTCATCTTCTTTCTCTACTTCTCCTTATTCGTCTCTGTCTTCTTCTTCTTCTTCTTCGTTTTCTTCTTCTTATTCTTCTTCTTCCTCTTCTTCTTCTTCTTATCCTTCTTTGCCTTCCTCTTCTTATACTTCTTCTTCTTCTCCTACTCATTCTTCTTTTTTTCTTCTTCTCTTCTTTTTCTTCTTCTACTTCTCCATCATTTTCGTCTTCTTCTTCATCTTCTTCCTCTTCTTCTTCATCTTCTTCTTCTTCTTCTTCTTTCTACTTTTCTTCCTTCACTTCCTCCTCGTGCTCTTCTTCTTCTTTTTCTTATTTGACTTAATCTTCTTCTTCTTTTATTTCCTCTTTGACTTCTTCTTCTTCTTCTTCTTCTTCTTCTTCTTCTTCTTCTGCTCCTTCTTCTTCTTCTTCTTCTTCTTTCATTACAACTACTTCTTCTTCTTTATTTCTTCTTTTTCTTCTTCCTCTTCTTCATCATCATCATCATCTTGTTCTTCTACTTCTTCTTCTTCTTCTTCTTCTTTCTATTTTTCCTCCTCTACTTCTTCTCAATCGTCATCCTTGTCTTCTACTACTTCTTATTCTTTTCCTTCTCCTTCCTCTACTTCTTCTTCTACTTCTTCTCCTTATTGTTATTCTTCTTCTCCTTTTTTTGTTTTCTTCTTCTTTTTCTTCTTCTTCTTCTTCTTCTTCTTCTTCTTCTTCTACTTCTTCTTCTTCTTCTTCTTCTTCTTCTTCTTCTTCTTCTTCTCCTTCTTCTTCTTCTTCTTCTTCTTCTTCTTCATCTCTTCTTCTCCTTCTTACGGTTATTATTCTTCTTCTTCATTTTCTTCTTCTTCTTCTTCTTCTTCTTCTTCTTCCTCCTCCTCTTCTTCTTCTTCTACTACTTCTACTTCTTCCTCTTCTTTTTCTTCTTCTTCTTCTTCTACATCTTCTTCTCCTCCTCTTCCTTCTTCTACTACTCCATCTTCTTCTTCTTCAACTTCTTCTTCTTCTTCTCTGTCATCGTCTTCTTATTCTTCTCCATCTACTTTTTCTACTTCTTCTTGTTCTTCTTCTTATTCTTCTTATTCTTCTTCTTCTTCCTCTTTTTCTTCCTCTTCTTCTTCTTCTTCTTCTTCTTCTTCTTCCTCTTCTTCTTCTTCTTCTTCTTCATAGTCTTCTTCTTCTTCATCATCTTCCACTTCTTCTTCTTCTTCTACTTCTACTTATTATTATTATTATTATTATTATTATTATTCTACTACCATTTCTTCTTCTTCATCTTCTTCTTCTTTTTCTTCTTTTTCTTCTTCTTCTTCAACTTCTTCTTCTTTTTCTTCTTCTTCTTTGTTTTCTTCTTCTTCTCCTTGTTCTTATTCTTCTTCTTCATCTTCTTCTTCTTCCTCTTCCTCCTCTTCTTCTTCTTCTTCTTCATCTTCCCCTTCATCTTTTTCTTCTTCTTGCACTTCTTTTTTTTTCTTCTTGATCATCTTATTCTTCATCATCATCGTAATAGTCATCCTCATCAATTTCTCCTTCTTCTTCTTCTTCTTGCTCTAATTCTTCTTTGTTTTCTTCTTCTTCTTCTTCTTCTTCTTCTTATTCTTATTCTTATTCTTATTTTTCAACTTTTCTTCTTACTTCTTTTTATCATGATCCTCTTCTTGTTCTTGTTCTTGTTCTTTTTTTTCTTTGTCTTCTACTTCTTCATTATCTTCTTCTTCTTTGTCTTCTTCCTCTAGTGTTTTTTCATCTTCTCCAAGTTCTCTCTTTTCTTCTTCTACTACTACTTTTTCTTCTTCCACTTCTTCTTCTTCTTCTTCCTATACCCCTTCTTCTTCTTCTTCTTCTTCTTCATCATCATCATCTTCTTCTTCTTCTTCATCTTCTTCGTCTTCTTCCTCTTCTTCTTCTTCTTCTTCTTCTTCTACTTTGCCTTCTTCATCTCCTACTTCTGCTTCTTATTCTTCAACTTCATCTTCTTGTACTTCTTCTTTTTCTCCTTCTACTTCTTCTTCTTCTTCTTCTTCTTCTCCTCCTCCTCCTCATCCTCTTCTCCTCCTTCTTCTTCTTCTTCATCTTTTTCTTCTTCTTCGACATCTCCCGGTTCCTTTTCTTCTCCTCCTTCTTGTTCTTCTTCTTCATTTTCTTCTCTTTTTTCATCTCCTTCATCTTCTACTTCTTTTTCTTCTTCTACATCTTCTTCTTCTTCTTCCTTTTCTTCTTCTTCGTCATCATCTTCGTCTTGTTCTTATTCTTTTCTTTCTTCTTCTTCCTCTTCTTCTTCTTCATCTGCTTTGTCTTCTTCTACATCACGTTCTTCTTCTTCTTCCTCTTCATCTTCTTCTTCTTCTTCTTATTCTTCTTAATCTTTTTCATCGTCTTCCTCTTCTTCTTCGTCTTCCTTACGTTATTCTTTCTCTCCTTCTTCTTTTTCTTCTTCTTCTTCTTCTTCTAATTCCTCCTTCTCATCTTCTTCTTCTTCTTCTTCCTCATTTTTTTCTTCTTATTCTTCTTCTTATTCTTCTGCTTCTTATTGTTGTTCTTGTTATTGCTCTTCTTCTTCTTCTACTTCATGATCTTCTTCTCCTCCTCCTTTTTCTTCTA
>JAIUJO010001738.1:27500-30000 GCA_023846275.1 Vanilla planifolia
TCATCTTCTTCTTCTTCTTCCACTTCTTCTTCTTCTTCTTCTATTTCTTCTACTGCTCCTTATTATTCTTCTCTTCTTCTTCTTGTCCTTCTCCTTCTTCTTCTTTATCTTCTTCTTTCTCTTCTCCTTCTTCTTCTACTTCTTCTTCTTCTTTCCCATCTTCCTCTTCTCCTCTTCTACTACTTCTTCTTCTTCTTCCTATTATTCTTCTTCCTCTTCTTCTTCTTTCACTTCTTCTTTCTTTTCTTCATCTACTACTTGTTCTTGTTGTTCTTCCTTTTCTTCTTCTTCTTCATCTCCTTGTTCATTCTCTTCTTCTCCTCCCCCTTCTTCTGCTTTTTATTTTTCTTTTTTCTTCTTTTTATTCTTCTTCTTCTTCTTCTTCTTCTCCTTCTCCTTCATATTCTTCTGCTTCTTACTCTATTTCTTTTTGTTTTACTTCTTCTTCTTCATCATCATCATCTTCTTCTTCTTCTCCTCCTAATTATTATTATCATTTTGTCTTCTTCATCATCTTCTTCTTCATCTCCTTCTTCTTCTTCTTCTTCTTCTTCTTCTTCTTCTTCTTCTGCTATTTATTCTTCGTATTCCTCTTCTTCTTGTTAATCTTCTTCTTCATCTTCCTGTTCTTCTTCTTCTTCCTCTTCTTCTTCAACTTTTTCATCTACATCTACTTCTCTTCTACCTCTTCTTCTTCTTCTTCTTCTTCTTGCTCTTCTTCTTCTTCTTCTTCTTCTTCTCTTTCAACTTCTTCTTCCTCTACAAATTCCACTTCTTCTTCTTCTTCTTCTTCATCTTCTTCTTCTTCTTCTTCCTCTTCTTCTTCCCCTTCTTCTTCTTCTTCTTCTTCTTCATCTTCTTCTTCATCCTCTTTTTCCTCCTCCTCCTCCTCTTCTTCTTCTTCTTCTTCTTCTTCTTCTTCTTTTTCTTCTCATTATTCTTTTCTTCTTCTTCTTCTTCTTCTTCCTTCTCTGCTTCTTCTTATTAGTCATCCCCATCTTCTACTTCTTCTTCATCTTATTATTATTATTATTATTTTGGTTATTATTATTAATATTATTACTATTCTACTTCATCTTTTTCTCATTTTACTTCTTCTTCCTCCTCTTCTTCGTCTTCCCCTTCTTCTTCTTCTTCTTCCTCTTCATCTTCTTTGTCTTCTTCTTCCTCTTCTTCTTCTTCTTCTTCTTCTTCTTCTTACTCTTCTTCTTCTTCTTCCTCTTCTTCTCCTTATTCTTCTTCATCATAATCATAATCATCATCATCATCATCTTCTTCTTCTTCCTCCTTTTCTTCTTCTTCTTCTTCTTATTATTATTATTATTATTATGATTATTTTTCTTCTTCTTCTTCTTCTTCATTTTCTTCTTCCTTTATTTCATTTTTCTTCCTCTTCTTCATATTCTGCTTCTGCCTCATCTTTTTCTTCTTGCACTTTTCTTCTTTACTTCTTCTTCTTCTTCTACTTTTCTTACTTATTCATCATCATCATCATCATCATCATCTTCTTCTTCTTCTTCTTCTTCTTCTTCTTCTTATTTTTCTACTACTACTTCTTTTTCTCTTCGATTTCTTCATCTTGATCTTCTAGTTCTTCCACTTTGTTCTTCTTCTTCTTCTTCTTCTGCATCATCTTCTTCTTCTTCTGCATCTTCTTCTTCTTCAGCATCTTCTTCTTCTTCTTCTACTTCTTCTTCTTCTTCTTCTTCTTCTTCCACTTAAACTTTGTCCTCTTCATTTTCTTCTTCTTCTTCTTACCCTCTTACTTCTTCTTCCTTTTCTTCTTCTTCTTCGTCTTCTACATCTACTTCAGCATCTTTTTCTTCTTCTTCTTCTTCTTCTTCCACTTAAACTTTGTCCTCTTAATTTTCTTCTTCTTCTGCTATTCTTCTTCTTCTTCTTCTTCTTCCTTTTCTTCTTCTTCTTCTTCTAGTCCTTCTTCTTCTTCTTCTTCTTCTTCTACATCTACTTGTTCTTCTTCTTTCTTTTTCTTCTTTTTCTTCTTCTTCTTCTTCTTCTTCTTCTTCTTCGTGTCTTTCTTCTTCATCATCCTATCCTTCTTATCCTTCCTCTTCTTCTTCTTCTTCTTCTTCTCCTTCTTTTAATTCTCTTTCCTCTTGTTCCTCTTCATTTTCTTCTTTGTCTTCTCCTCGTTCTTTTACTTCTTCTTCTCCATCTTCTTGTTCTTCATCTTCTATCACTTCTATCTCTTTTTCCACTTCTTCTTCTTCTTCTACTTCTTCTTCATCTTCTGCTTCTTCTTCTACTTCCTTATCTTCTTCTTCTAATTCCATTTCTTCTTCTTCTTTTTCTTTCTCTTCTTTTTCTTCTTCTTCACCATTATCATCTTCTTCTTCTAGATCTACTTTTTTCAATTTCTTCTTCTTCAACATCATCTTCTTCCTCATCTAATTCTTCTTCTTTTTCTTCTTCCCCTAGTTGTTCTTCTTCTTCTACTTCTTTCTGTTTTTCTTCTTCCCCTTCTTCTTCTTCTTCAGCT
>JAIUJO010001738.1:35000-40000 GCA_023846275.1 Vanilla planifolia
TCTTCTTCTTCTTCTTCTTCCACTTAAACTTTGTCCTCTTAATCTTCTTCTTCTTAATCCTCTTCTTCTTCTTCTTCTTCCTCTTCTTCTTCCCTTCCTTCTTCGTCTTCCTTTTCTTCTTCTTCTTCTTCTTATCCTTCATCATCTTCTTCTTCTTCCACATCTACTTGTTCTTCTTCTTCTTCTTCTTCTCTTTCTTCTTCATCTTCCTCTTCTTCTTCTCCTTCCTCTTCTTCTTCTTCTTCTTCTTCTTCTCTTTCTAATTCTCCTTCTTGTTCCTCTTCATTTTCTTCTATCTTCTTCTCATTCTTCTACTTCTTCTTCTTGTTCTTTATCTTCTACCTCTTCTTCCTTTTCTTTCACTTCTTCTACTCCTTCTACTTCTTCATCTTCTGTTTCTTCTTCTACTTCGTTATCTTCTTCTTCTAATTGCATTCCTTCTTCTTTTTCTTTCTTTTCTTTTTCCTCTTCTTCATCTACTTCTACTTCTTCGTCATCTTCTTTTCCAACATCTTCTTCTTCCTCTTCTTATTCTTCTTCTTCTTCTTCCCCTAGTTGTTCTTCTTCTTCTACTTCTTTCTATTTTTCTTCTTCTTCTTCTTCGTCCTTTTTCGCTTCTTCTTCTTCTTCTTCTTCCTTTTTAGCTTCTTATTATTATTATTATTATTATTATTTTTCTAATTCTTCCCTACTTATTCTATTCTTCTTTGCCGTCTTATTCTTCTTTTTCTACCTCTTCTTCTTCATCTTCTTCTTCTTCTTCAGCTTCATCTTTTACTTTTTCTTCTTCTTCTTCTTCTTCCACTTCTTGTTCCTCTTCTTCTTCTTCTTCTTCTTCTTCTTCTTCTTTTTCCTCCTCTTCTTCATCATCTTCTTCATCTTCTTCTAGCCCTTCCATTTCTTCTTCTTCTTCTTTTTCTTCTTCTTCTTCTTCTTCTTCTTATTTTTCCTCATCTTCTTACTCTTCTGCTTCTTCTTCTTTTCCTTCTCCTCTTCCTCCTCCTCCTCCTCCTCCTTCTTCTTCTTCTTCTTCTCCTCCTCCTACTTCTTCTCATTTTTCTACTTCTACTTCTCCTTGTTCTTCTTCTTTATAAATATCCTCTTCATCTTCTTCTTCATCATCATCTTCTTTCTTGTCATCCTCTTCTTCTCTGTCATTTCCTTCTTCTTCTTATTCGCCTTCGTCCCCCTCTTCTTCTTCTTATTTCTCAACCTTGTCTTCTTCTTCTTCTTTTTCACGTTCGTCTTCTTCTTTTTCTTCTCCATCTGCTTCTTCTTCTTCATCATCTACTTCTTCTTCTTCTTGTTCTTCTCCTTCTTCTTCTTCTTCTTCATATTCTACTTCTTTTTCTTCTTGTTGATCTTCTTCTACTTCTTCTTCTTCTTCTCCTTCTTCTTCTTCTTCTACTTCTTATTCATCTTCTTCTCCTTCTTCTTCTTCTTCTTCTTCTTCCTCTTCATCTTCTTCTTTTTTTTCTTCTTCATCTTGTTCTTCATCATCATCATCATCATCTTCTTCTTCTAATTAATCTTTTCTTCTTCTTCTTCTTCTTCCTCTTCTTCTTCTTCATCTACTCTTTCTTCTTCTTTTTCTTCTTCTTGTTCATCTTCTTCTTCTCTTTCTTCTTCAGGGTCTTCTTCTCCTTCTTCTTCTTCTTCTTCTTCTTCCACTTCTTCTTCTTCTTCTTTTTCTTTATCATCATGATCTTCTTCTACTTCTTCTTCTTCTTCTTCATTTACTCCTTTTTTTTGTTCTTCTTCTTCTTCTTCTTCTTCTTCTTATTCTTTTTCTTCTTCTTCTTCTCTGTCTCCTTCCTCTTCTTTAACTCCTTGGTCTTTTTCTTTTTGATCTTCTTCTTCTTCTTCTTTTTCTTCTTCTACTTTTTTTCTTCTTCTGTTTCTTTCACTTTTACTTCTTCTTCTTCATTTTCTTCTTCTTTTTGTTCTTTCTCTTCATCTTCTTCATTCGTTTTCTTCTTCATCTTCTTCTTCTTCTTCCTCTTCTTCTTACAATTGCTCTTCTTCTTCTTAATCTTCTTCTTTCTCTTCCTCTTCATCTTTTTCTTCTTTATCTTTTTTCTCTCAATCTTCTTCCTCTTCTTCCTCTTATTCTTCTTCTTCGTCTTCTTCTTCTTCTTCATCTTCTCCATCCTCTTCTTCTTCCACTTCTTCTTCTTGTTCTTTCTCTTCTTCTCCCACTTCTTCTTCTTTTTCTTCTTTTTCTTCTTCCTCTTTTCCTTGTTCCTCTTTTTATTAATCCTCTTCTTCTTCTTCTTCTTCTCCTCCATCTTATTAATCTCCTTCTTCCTCTTCTTTCTATCCTTCTTCTTCTTCTCTTTCTTATTTTTCTTCTTCTTGTTCTTATTCTTCTTCTACTTCATCCTCTTCTTCTTCTTCTTCTTTTTCTTCTTTTATATCTTCTTCTTCTACATCTTCTTCTTTTTCTTCTTCTTATTCTAATTCTTCTTCTTCTTCTACTTCTTCCTCATTTTCTTCTTCGTTTTCCTCTACTTCTTTTCTATCGGCCTCATCTTCTTCTTCTTCTTTTTCTACTTCTTCAAGTTCTTGTGCTTCCTCTTCTTCTTCTTCTTCTTCTTCATCTGCTTCTTCTTCTTCTTTTTATTTTCCTTTTTATTTTTTATTTACTTCTTCTTCTTCTTCATTTTCTCCTAATTCTTATTCTTTTCCTTCTTCTTCGTCTTCTTCTTCTTCTTCTTCTTCTTCTTCTTCTTTTTCTTTATCATCATCATCTTCTTCTGCTTCTTCTTCTGAAATTATTTCTTATTTTTCTTCTTCTTCTTCTTCTTCTTCTTCTTCTCTTCTGCTTCTTCTCTGTCTCCTTCCTCTTATTCAACTCCTTGGCCTTTTTCTTCTTCTCCTCCTTCTTCGTCTTCTTCTTCTCTCTTCATTTTCTCTTCTTCTTTTTCTTCTTTTTCTTCTACATCTTTTATATCTCCTTCTTTTTCTTTCACTTTTATTTCTTCTTCTTCTTCTTCATTTTCTTCTTCTTTTTTCCTTTTTCTTCTTCTTCATCAAATTCTTCTTCATCTTCCTCTACTTCTTCTTCTTCCTCTTGCTCTTCTTCTTCATAATCTTCTTCTTCCTCTTCTTCTTATTCCTTTTCTTATTTATCTTTTTATATCAATCTTCTTCTTCTTCTTCCTCTTATTCTTCTTCTTCCTGTTTTTCTTCTTCTCCTTCTTCCTCTTCTTCTTCTTCTCCATTCTCTTCTTCTTCCACTTCTTCTTGTTTGTCCTCTTCTTCTCCCTGTTCTTCTTCTTTTTCTTCTTTTTCTTCTTTTTCTTCTTCCACTTTTCCTTGTTCCTCTTTTTATTAATCCTCTTCTTCTTCTCCTTCTTCTTCTTCTCCTTCATCTTGTTATTCTCCTTCTTCTTCCTCTTTCTGTGCTTCTTCTTCTTTTTCTTCTTCTTCTGCTCTTTCTTATTTTTCTTCTTCTTCTTCTTCTTCTTCTCCTTCTTCTTCTTCTTGTTCTTCCTCTTCTACTTCTCCTTTTACTTCGTCTTCTACTTCTTTATCTTCTTGTTCTTGTTCTTCTTCTTCTTCTACTTCCTCTTCTTTTACATCTTCTTCTTTTTCTCCTTCTTATTCTTATTCTTATTCTTATTCTTCTTCTTCTTCTACTACTTCTTCCTCATTTTCTTCTTTCTTCTCCTCCTTTACTTCTTTTCTATCGCTTAATCTTCTTCTTCTTCTTCTGCTTCTTCAAGTTCATGTTCTTTCTCTTTTTCTTCTTCTTCTTCTTCTTCTTCTTCTGCTTCTTCTTCTTCTTGTTTTTCTTTTTATTTTTTATTTACTTCTTCTTCATCTTCATCATCTTCCTCTTATTCTTATTCTTTTTCTTCTTCTTCGTTTTCTTCTTCTTCTCCTTCTTCTTCTCCTTCTTCCTCTTCAACTTCTTCTTCATCTTCTTTGTCTTCTTCATCATCTTCTTCTTTATCTTCTCCTTCTTCTTCTTCTACTTCTTAATCTTCTTCTTCCACTTCTTGATGATAATCTCCTTCTTCTACTTCTTCTTTTTCTTCTTCTTCTTCTTCTTCTTCTCCTATTTCTTCATCTACATCTTCTTCTTCTTCCTCTTCTTTTTCTTCTTCTTCTTCTTCTTCAACTTCTTCTACAAATTCAACTTCTTCTTCTTCTTCTTCCTCTTCCTCTTCTTCTTCTACTTCTTCTTCTTCTTCATCTTCATCATCATCTTGTTTTTCTTCTTCTTCTTCTTCTTCTTCTATTTCTTCTCATTCTTCTTCTTCATCTTCTTCTTCTTCTTCCACTTCATATTTTTCTTCTTCCTCCTCTACTTCTTAATAGTCATCCTTGTGTCCTTCTTCTTCTTCTTCTTCTTCTTCTTCTTCTTCCTCTTCTTTTTCTTCTTCTTCGTCTTCTTCTTCTCTTTCATCATCTTCTCGTTCTTCTTCTTCGTCTTTTTGTTCATTTTCTTCTTCCTCTTCTTCTTCTATCTTTCACCTTCCTCTTCTTCTTCTTCTTCTTCTTCTTCTTCTTCGTCATCATCATTTTCTTCTTCCTCTAATTCATCTTCTTTTTCTTCTTCTTCTTCAACTACTACCTCTTAATAATCGTCATCATCTTTCTCTTCTTCATCATCACCTTCTCCTTCATCTTCTTCTTCTTCTTCTTCTTCTTCGCCTTCATCTTCTTATTCTTCTTCATGGGCTTCTTCTTCCTCTTCTTCTTCTTCTTCTTCCTCTTCTTCTTCTTCTTCTTCTTCTTCATCTTCATCTTCTTCTTTTTCCTCTTCTTCTTTTCCTACTTCTTGTTCTTGTTCTTGTTCTTCTTCTTCTTTTTATTTTTCTTTTTCTTCTTCTTCTGCTTCTTCTGCTTCGTCTTCTCCTTCTTCTTCGTCTCCTTTTCGTTTTTCTTCTTCTCCCCCATCTTTGTCTTCTTCTTCTCTTTCATCTTCTTCTTTTCTTCTTGATCTTCTCCTTCTTCTTCTTCTACACCTTTTTTTCTTCTTCTTTTTCTTT
>JAIUJO010001738.1:45000-47500 GCA_023846275.1 Vanilla planifolia
TCTTCTTCTTCTTCCTCTTCTTCTTCTTCTTCCACTTCTTCTTCTACTTCTTCTTCTTCTTCTTTAGCCTTTACTTCTTCTTCATCTTATTTTTCCTCATCTTCTTCTTCTTCTTCTTCTTCCACACCTTCTTCTTCTTCTTCTTTCTGTTCTTCTTCTTCTTCTTCTTCTTTTTCTTCTTATTTGTCTTCAACCTCTTCTTCTTGTTCTTCGTCTAATTCTTCTTCTACTTCTTGTTCTTCCAAATCTTCTTCTTCTTCTTCTTCTTCTTCTTCTTCTTCTTTTTCTTCTTCTTCATTGTCTCCATCTTCTTCACTGTCTTCTACGTCTTTTTCTTCTTCTTCTTCTTCTTCTTCTTCTTCTTCTTCCTCTTCTACTTCGTCCTCAACTTCTTCCTATTTGTCATTCTCACCGTTTTCTTCTTCTTCTTCTTCTCCTTCCACGTCTTCTTCTTCTTGTTATTTTTCAGCATCCTTTTCGTCTTGGTCTTCTTCTTCCTCATCTTCTTCTTCTTCTTTTACTTGTTCTTCCACTTCTTTTTCATCTTTTTCTTTTTCTTCTTCTTATAATTCTTAATCATGATCATCATCATCCTCATCAACTTCTTCTTCTCCTTCTTCTTCTTCAACTTCTTCTTTGACTCCTTTTTCCTCTTTCTCTTCATCTTCTTCTTTTACTCCTATTTCTTCTTCTTCTTCTTCATCATCATCATTTTCCACTTCTTCTTCTTCTTCTTCTTCACCATTTTCTTCTTCATCTTCTTCTTCTTCTTCCTCTTCTTCCTCCTCTACTTCTTCTTTTTATTAGTCATCCTTCTCTTCCTCTTCTTCATCATCTTTGTCTTCTTCCTCTTGTTTTGTCTTCTTGTTCTTCCTCTTCTTCCTCTTCTTCTTCTTCTTCTCTTTCTTCTTCATCTTCTTCTTTTTATACTTTTTCTCCTTATTCTTCTAATTCTTTTACTTATTTATCTTCTTCCACTACGTCTTCTTCATCATCATCTTCATCTTCTTCTTCTTCAACTTCTTCTTCTTTATCCTCTTTGCCCTCACCTTCTTCTTCTTCTTCTTCTTCTTTTATTTCTTCGACGCCTTCTCGTCCTTCTTCTTCTTCATCTTCTTCTTCTCCTTCTCCTTTTCCTTCTTCTTCTACCCCTTCTTTTTCTTCTTCTTCTTATTCTTTTTCTTCTTTTTCTTCTTTATCTTCTTCTTCTTCTTCCTCTTATTCTTCTTCTTCCTCTTCTTCTTCTTCCTCTTCTTCTACTTCTTTTTCTTCTTCTTCTTCTACCATTTCTTTTTCTTAATTTTCTTCTTCTTCTTCTTCTTCTTCTTCTTCTTCTTCCTCTTCCTCTTCTTCATCTTTCCCTTCTTTTACTTCCTGTTCTTCTTCTTCTTCCTGTTTGACTTATTCTATTTTTTCTTCTTCATCATCATCTTATGCTTCTTCTTCTTCTTCTTCTTCTTCTTCAACTAATTTTTATTCTTCTATTCTTCCTCCTTCTTCTTCTTCACCTTCTTCTTCTTCTTTTTCTCCTTCTTCATCTTTTACTACCACTATTAAAACTTCTTATTATTATTTTTATTATTATTTTCTTTCTACCTTTCTTCTTCTTCATCTTTTCTTCTTCGACTTCTTCTTTTCTTCTTCATATTCCTCTTCATCGTCATCATCATCACCATCATCATTATCATCTTTTTCCTCTTCTTCTTCTTCTTCTTCTTGTTCTACTTCAAATTTTGTTCTTCTTATTCATCTTCTTCTACAACTTCTTTTTGCTCTTCTTCTTCTTCATATTCTTGTTCTTGTTCTTCTTGTTCTTCTTCTTCTTCCACTTCTTCTTCATCATCTTCTTCTTCTTCCTCCTCTCATTGTTCTTCTTCTACTTCTACTTCTTTTTCTTCCTCTTCTTCTTCTTCAACTACGTCTTCTTCTTCTTCTTCTTCCCCTTCTTCTTCCTCTTCTTCTTCTTCTTCTTCTTCTTCTTCTTCTTCTTCTACTTCTTCTTATTTTTCTTCAACCTCTTGTTCTTGTTCTTCGTCTAATTCTTCTTCTACTTCTTGTTCTTCTAAATCTTCTTCTTCTTCTTCTTCTTCTTCATCGTCTCCATCTTCTTCACCGTCTTCTTCATCTTTTTCTTCTTTTTCTTCTTCTTCTTCTTCTTCTTCTACTTCGTCCTCTACTTCTTCTTATTTGTCTTCTTCTCCTTCCATGTCTTCTTCTTCTTCTCCTTCCATGTCTTCTTCTTCTTATTATTTTTCATCATCGTATTTGTCTTGGTCTTATTCTTCTTGATCTTCTTCTTCTTTTACTTGTTCTTCCACTTCTTTTTCATCTTTTTCTTTTTCTTCTTCTTATAATTCTTCATCAAGATCATCATCATCCTAATCAACTTCTTCTTCTCCTTCTTCTTCTTCTACTTCTTCTTTGACTCCTTTTTCTTCGTCTTCTTCTTTTACTTCTATTTCTTCTTCATCATCATCATTTTCCACTTCTTCTTCTTCTT
>JAIUJO010001738.1:60000-77500 GCA_023846275.1 Vanilla planifolia
TTCTTATTCTTCTATATTTTCTTCTTCTTCCCTTTCTTCTCCTTCTTCTTCTTATTCTTCTCATTCTCCTTTCTCTTCTTCTTCTCTTTCTTCTCCTTCTTCATCATTTTCTCTCTTTTTATTTCTCTTCTTCTTTTTCTTCCTCTTCTTCTTTTCTTCATCTCTATCTTCTACTTCTTATTCTTCTTCTTCTACTTTTTCTTCTTCTTTTTCTTCTCCTTCTTCTTCTTTTTCATCTTCTCCTTCTTTTTTGTCTTCTTTGCCTTGTTTTCTTCTTCTTCTTCCTCTTCCTGTTCATCTTCTTCTTATTGTTCTCCCTCTTCTTATTCTTCTACATCTTCATCTTCATTAGCATCATTGTCTTCTTCTTCATCATCTTCTTTTTCTACATCTTCTTCTTGTTCTTCCTTTCTTTCTTCTTCTCCCTCTTCTTCTTCCTCTTCATCTTCTTCCACATAATCACCATCTTCTTCCTCTTCCTCTTCTTCTTGTTTTCCATCATCCTCTTCTTCTACTTGCTTATCTTCTTCTTCCTCTTCTTCTTCATCATCTTCATCTTCGTCTTCCTCTTCTTCTTCTTTTCCCATTCTTCTTCTCCTCCTTCCTCTTTATCTGCTTCTTCTTGTAATTGCTCTTCTTCTTCTTCTTCTTCTTCTTCTTCTTCTTTGTCTCCTCCTTTTACTTCTTCTTCTTCTTATTTTTCCTCTTCATCTTTTTCTTTTCTTCTTCTTCTTCTTCTTCTTCTTCTTCGTCTCCTTCTTCTTCTTTTCCTTCTTTTTCTTCTTCTTCTTCCTCTTCTTTTTCTTCTTTTTCTTATTCTTATTCTTGTCCTTATCCTTATTCTTACTCTTGTTTTTCTTCTTCTTCTTCTTCTTCTTCTTCTTTTTCAACTTCTTCTTTTTCTTCTTCTTCTTCCACTACTTCTTATTAGTCATCATGGTCTTCCTTTTATTCTTCTTCTTCTTCATCTTCTTAATGCTCTTCTTCTTCTCCTTCTTCCTCTTCTTGTTTCTCTTCTTCCTCCCATTCTTCTTCTTCTTCTTCTTCTTCTTCCTCCTCTTCTTCTTTGTCATCATCTTCTTCTTCTTCTTATTCATCAACTTCGTTTTCTTCTTCTTTTTCTACTTCAACTAATTCCTTATCCTCTTCTTTTTCTTCTTCTTCTTCCTCCACTTTTTCTTCCTCCTCTTCTTCTTCTTCTCCATCTTCTTTTTCTTTTGCTTCATCTTCTTCTTCTTCAAGAAGTTCTTCTTCGTCTTCTTCTTCTCCTTCTTCTCCATCTTCTTCTTCTTGCACTTGTCCTTCTTCTTCTTCTTCTTCTTCTTCTTCTCCTTCATCATCATCATCTCCTTCTTCCTCTTCTCCATCTTCTTCTTCTTCTTCTCCTTCTTCTTCTTCTTCTCTTCGTCTTCTTCTTTTCTTCTTCTTCAACTTCATCTTCTTCTTCATATTCTTCTTCTACTTATTATAATTTTTTTTTTCTTCCTTTATTTCTTCTTCTTTTTCTTTCTCCTCTTCTTCCTCTTCACCTACTTCTTCTTCTTCTTTCTTTATCTTCTTCCTCCTCTTCTTCTTCTTTTTCTTCTTTTCTTCTTCTTCTTCTTCCCCTTCTTCTTCTTGATCTTCTTCTTCTTCATCATCTTCTTCTTCTTCTTCTACTTCTTCACTTCTTCTTCTTCATTACTTCTTCTACTTCTTCTTCTCCTTAATCTTTTTCTTCTTCTTGTTCTTCTATTTCTTCTTCTTCATCTTCTTCTACTTCTTCTTCCTCATTTTCTTCTTCTTCTTTTTCTTATCCTTCTTCTTCTTCTTCTTCTTCTTCTTCTTCTTCTTTCTTCTTCTTCTTCCCCTACTTCTTTTTCTTCCACTTTTTCATCTTCTACATCTTCATCTTCCTCTTCTTCTTCTTCTTCCACTTCTTCTTTTTCTTCTTCTACTTCATCTATTTCTTCTTCTTCTTTTCTTTCATCTTTTTAATTTTATTCTTCTTCTTCTTCTTCATGTTTTTTCTTCTTCTTTTTCTTCTACTACTTCTTCTTCATCACTACTTCTTCCCCATATTAGTTATTATCTTCTTCTTCTTCTTTTTCTTCTACATCATCATCTTTTTCCTCTTTTTGTTGTACTTGTACTTCTTCTTCGTTTTCTTCTAGCTGTTTTTCTTCCTATTCTTCTTTAACTTCTTCTTCTTCATCATCTTCTTCATCTTCAACTTCTTCTCCTTCCCCTTCTTCTTCATCTTATACTTCTTCTTCTTCTTCTTTTTCATCTTCTTCTTCTACTTCTTCGTCGTGTTTCTTCTTCTTCTTGTTTATCTTCTTCTTTCTCTTCTTCATCATCTTGTTCTTCTTCTTCATCAACATCATCATTTTCTTCTTCTACTTCTTTTTCTTCTTCTTCTTCTTCTTCTTCTTCTTCTTTGTCTTCTTCTTCTTCTCCTTTTTCTTCTCCTTCTTCTTCTTACTCTTCTTCTTTGTCTTCTCTTTTTCTTCCTCTTTCACATGTTCTTCTTCTTCCTCTTCTTCTTCTTCTTCATCTTCATCTTCTTCTTCTTCTCTATGTTCTTCTTCTTCTTCTTCTTTCACTTCTTCTTCTTTGCCCTCTTCTTTTTCTTCATCATTTTCTTCTTCTTTTTCTTCTTCTTCTTCTTCTTCTTCTTTGCTTCTTCTTCACTTGCTCCTCCTTCACCTTCTTCTTCATCCCCTTCTCCTTCGTTTTCTTCTCCTTCTTCTTCTACCTCTTTTTTTTCTTCTTCTTCTTCTTCGTCATCTTCTTCTTCTTCTCTGTCTTCTTCTTCTTCTTCTTCTTCTTCCTCTACATCTAATTCTTCTTCTTCTTCATCATCATCTTCTTCTTCTTCTTCTTTTTCATCTTCTTCTTCTGTTGCTTCTTCATCTTCGTCTTCTTCTTCATCTTCTTCTTCTTCTTCAAGTTCTTCTCTTCATCTTCTTCTTGTTCTTCTACTTCTTCTTCCTATTCTTCTTCTTCATCTTCTTCTTTTTCTTCTTCCACATCTTCTTCTTTATCATCATCACCTTCTTTTCTTCTTCTTTCTTCTTCCTCTTCCTCTTCTTCTTCTTCTTCTTAATGCTCTCTTTCTTGTTCATCTTCTTCTACATATCCTCCTTCTTCTTCTCTTTCTATTCCTTCTTCTTATTATTGTTATTACTATTATCATTCTTCTTCTTCTTGTTTTTTTGCTTCTTCTTCTCCCTATATTCTTCTTCCTCTTCTTCTTCTCCTTCTCCTTCTCCATCTTTTTCTTCTTCTTTTCCTGCCTCTTATTCTTCTTCTTCCTCTAGTTCCTCTTATTAGTCATCCTTATCTTATTTTTCTTCTTCTTCTTTTTCTTCGAATCTTTCCTACTCTTCTTCTTCTTCATCTTTTTCATCCTATTCTTCTTTTTCTTCTTTCTCTTTTGGTTCTTCTTCTTCTTCTTCTTCTTCTTTGTCTTCTTCTTCTTCTTCTTCTTCTTCCTCATCTTCCTCTTCTTTTTCCCCATCTTCTCCTCCTCCTCCTTCTTCTTCTTCTTCTTCTACTTCTTTTTCCTCTTCTTCTACTTTTTCTTCTTAGGTCTTCTTTATCTTCTTCTTCTTCTTTTTTCTTTCCCTTCCTCTTCTTCTTCTGCTTCTTCTTCTTCTTCCTCTTCCTCTTCTTCCTCTTCTTCTTCTTCCTCTCCTTCTTCTTCATGTTCTTCTTCATTTTCTTCTTCTTCTCCTTCTACTTTTTTTCTTTTCTACTTCTTCTTCTTCTTCTTCTTCCTCTTCGATTTCTTCTTCTTATTCTTCTTCTTTTTTTCTTCTTCTTCTTCACGTTCTTCTTCATCCTCTTCATCATCTTCTTTTCTTCTTCTTCATTATCTTCTTCTTCTTCTTCTTCTTCTTCTTCTTCTTCTTGTTCTTCTTCTTTTTCATCATCTTCTACTTCTTTTTCATCTGCTTCCTCTTCATCATCTTCTTGTTCTTCTTCTCCTTCTTCCTCTTCCTCCTATTTTTCTTCCTCTTCCTCTTCTTCTTCTTCTTCATCTCCTTCTTCTTCTTCTTCTTCCTCTTCTTCTTCTTCTTCTTCTTCTTCTTCCACTTCTTCTTCTTCTTCTTCTTCTTCTTCTACTTCTACTTCTTCTTCGTATTCTTCTTCTTCTTCTTCTTTTTCTTCTTCATCTTATTATTCTTCTTCTTCTTTATGTTTCCTCTTATTCTTCTTCCTCTTCTTCATCTTCGTCATCTACATCTTCTTCCTATTTGTCTTTCTCGTCTTCTTCATCTTCGTCTTCTTTCTCTTGTTCCTTTTCTTGTAATTGTTTTTCTTATTCTTCTGCTTCTTCTTCTTCTTCTTCTACTTCTTCTTCTTCTTCTTTTACTTCTTCTTCTTCTTCTTGTTCTTCTTCTCTTTCTTCTTCTTTTTCTTCCTCTTCAACTTGTTGTTGCTCTTCTTGTTCCCCTTCTTCTTCTTCTTCCTCCTCCTCCTCTCGTTCTTCTACCTCTTCTTCTTCTTCTTCAACTTCTTCCTCTTATACTACTCCTTCTTCTTCTTCTTCTTGTTCTTCTTCCCTTTCCTTTTCTTCTTTTCTTCATCTCCTTCTTCATCTTCTTCTTCTTAATCTTCTTGTTCTTGTTCTTCTTCTTCTTCTTCATCATCATCTTTTTATTCTTCTTCTTCTTCGTCTTCTTCTTCTTCTTCATTTTCAACTTCTTCTTCTTCTTCTTCTTCTTCTTCTTAATTTTCTTCTTCATCTTCTCGATCATTGTCTTCTTCGTCTTCTTTATCAAATTCTACTTCATCTTCCACCTCTACTTCTTCTTATTAGTCGTCCTCGTCTTCTTCGTCTTCATCTTCGTTTCCTTCCTCTTCTTCTTCTTTTGCTACATCTTCATCTTCTTCCTCTTGTTATTATTATTCTTCCTCTTCTTGTTCCTCTTCTTCTTCTTCTTCTTCTTCTTCTTCATCTTCTTCTTCTTCTTCTTCTTCTTCTTCTTCTACCTCCTCTTCTCTTCTCCTTTTTCTTCATCTTCCTCTTCTTCTTCTTCTTATTCAACTTCATTCTTTCTTCCCCTACTTCTTCTTCTTCTTCTTCCTCCTCTTATACTACTTCTTCTTCTTCTTCTTCTTCTTCTTTGTCTTATTGTTCTTCTTCATCTTCTTTTTCTTCTCCTTTATCTTTTTCTTCTTCTTCTTCTTCTTCTTCTTCTTCAACTTCTTCTTCTTCTTCTTCTTCTTCCTTTTCCTCCTCTACTTCTTAAATTTCATCTTCTTCCTTTTGTTCTACTTTCTCTTCTTCTTCTTCTATTTCTTCCTCTTCTTCTTCTTTTGCTTCTTCTTCCTCTTCTTCTTCTTCCTCTACTTCTTCTTCCTCTACTTCTTCTCTTCTTCTTCCTCCTCTTCTTCATCTTCTTCTTCCTCTTCTACAACTTCTTCTTCTTCTTCTTTTTCTTCTTCTCCTCTTCTTCTTCTCTTCCTCCTCTTCCTTCTATTCCTTCCTCTTCTTCTTCTTCTTCTTCTTCTTCTTCTTTTTCATCTTGTTCCTCTATTTCTTCATCTTCTTCTTCTTCTTCTTTTCCTTCTTCATCATTTCTTCTCCTTCTCCTTCTTCTTCTTCTTCTTCATCTTTTTCCTCTTCTTCTCCTTCTTCTTCAACTTTTTCTTAATCTTCTTCTTCTTCAACTTCTTAATCTTCTTTATCTTCTTCTTCTACTTCTTTAATTTTTTCCTCTTCATCTTCCATATTTTCTTCTTCCTCTTCTTCTTCTTCTTTCTCTTCTTCCTCATCCTCTTGTTCTTCATCTTTTTCTTATTATTATTCTTCTTTTTCTTCTAATTACTCCTCCTCCTCCTCTTCTTCTTTCACTTCTTTTCTTCTCCTTTTTCATCTTTGTCATCATCATTATCTTCTTCATCATCATCATCATCATCTTCTTCTTCTTCATCATCATCTTCCCTCTCTTCTACTTCTTCTTCTTTTCTATAATATTACTCTTCTTCTTCTTCTTCTTCTCCTTCTTCTTCCTCTTCTTTTTCTTTTTCCCCTCTTCTTCTTCTTCGACTTCTTCTTCTTTTTCTTCTTCATATTCTTCTCCATCTTCTTCTTCTTCTTCTTCTTCTCATTTTTTTTCTCTTCTTTTTCTTCTTCTTCTAGCACTACTTATTCTTCTTCTTCTTTTTCTTCGTCATCATCATCTTCTTCCTCTTCTTCTTCTTCTTCTTCTTTTTCTTCCTCTTGTACTTCTTCTTTTTCTTCTTCTTGAACTTCTTCTTCTTCTTCTTCTTCTTCTTCTCCTCCTCCTCCTCCTTCACCTTCATCTTCTTCTTGATCTTCCCTTCTTCTTCATCTTCTTCTCCTTCATCCTCTTCTTCTTCTTCTTCCCTATTTTCATCTTCTTCTTCTTTATCTTCTTCTTCTCCTCCTTTTTCTTCTTCATGAACTTCTTCATCCACATCATCTTTTTCTTCTTCTACTTCTTCCTCTACTTCTTATTAGTCGTCCTCATTTTCTTTTTCATTTCTTCATCATCTTCGTTTTCTTCCACTTCTTCTTCTTCTTTTTCATCTTGTTCTTCTCCTTCCTCCTCCTCTTTCTCTTCTTATTCCTCTTCTTCTTCTTCTTCTACGACTTCTTCTTCTTCTTACTTTTCTTCTTCTTCTTCTTCTTCATGTTCTTCTTCTTCTTTCTTCTCTTCTTCTTCTTCTTCTTCTTCTTCTTCTTCCTGCTCCTCCTCCTCCTCCTCTTCTACTTCTTCTAAAACATCTTCTTCTTCTTCTCCTTCTTCTTCTTCTTCTTCTTCTTCTTCTTCTCCTACATCTTTTTCTTCTTCTGCTTCTTCTTCTTCTTCTTCTTCTTCTTACGTTCATCTTCTATTTATTCTTCTTTTTCTTCTTGTTCTTCTTCTTCTTCTTCTTCTTCTTCTTCTCATTCCTATAAATTTTCTTCCTATTCATCCATTTGATCTTCTTCATCTTCTTCTTCTACTACTGCTACTTCTTCATCAACATCATCGTCATCATCATCATCTTCTTCTTCTTGAACTTCTTCCTCTTAATTTTCTTCTTCTTCCTCTTGTTCTTCCTCTTCTTCTTCTTATTCTTCTTCTTCTTCATCATCTCCTTTATCCTCATTTTCTTCTTCTTCATTACCTTCTTCTTTTTCTAATTCCTCCTCTTCTTTTTCTTCATCTTCTTCATCTACTTCATCTTCTTATTTTAATCCTTCTTTTTCTTCTTCTTCTTCTTCTTCTTCTTCTTCTTCTACTTCTTGTTGTTGTTGTTCTTCTTCTTCTTATTCTTATTCTTCTTCTTCTTCCACTTCTTTGTGTCCTTTTACTCTTCATCTTCTTCTTATTCTTATTCTTCTTCCTCTTCTTATTCTTCTTCTTCTTTCTCTTCCGCTTCTTCTTTTTCTTCTTATTCTTCATCCTCTTCTTTTTCTTCTTCTTGTTCTTGTAATTCTTATTTTTCTTCGCGTTTTCTTGTGTCTTTTTCTTCTTCTTCTTTTACTTCTTCTTCTTCTTCTTCTTCTTCTTCTACTACTTCCTCTCCTACTCCTCCACCTCCTTCTTCTCCTTCATCTTCTTGTTCTTCTTTTTATTTTTCTTATTCATCTTCTACGACTTCTTCTTCTTTATCATCTTCTTCTTCTCTTCTTGCTCATCTTCTTCTTCCTCCTCTTCATCTTTTTCTTCTTCTTCTTCTTCTTCTTCTTCTTCTCCTTCTTCTTCTTCCACTCTTCTTTTTCTTCTTCTTCTTCTACTTCTTCTTCTTGTTCTTCATCTTTTTCTTCCTCTTCATCTTCCTTAGCTTCTTCCTCCTCTTCTTTCTCTTCTTTTTATTGTTCATCACCCTCTTGTAATTCATCTTCTTCTTATTATTATTATTCTTCTTCTCCTCCTTTTCCGCCTTTGTCATCATCATTTTCTTTTTCTACATCATCATCTTCTACTTCTCCTTCTTCTTTCTCTTCTTCTTGTTCTTCCTCTTCTTCTTCATCTTTTCCATAATATTGCTCTTCTTCATCTACTTCTTCGTTTTCTTCTTCTTCTTCTTCTTCTTCTTTTTCCCCTCTTCATCTTCTTCTTCTTCTTCTTCTTTTTCTTCTTCATCTTCTTCTCCCTCTTCTTCTTCTTTATCTTCTTCTTCTTCTTCTTCCCCTCCTTCTTCTTCTTTATCTTCTTCTTCTTCTTCTCTTTTTTCTTCTCTTTCTTCTTCTTTTTCTTCTTATTCTTCTTCTTCTTTTTATTCTTCATCATCATCATCTTTTTATTCTTCTTCTTTCTCTTCTTCTTCTTCATCTTCTTCTCCTTCTTCTTCTTCTTTATCTTCTTCTTCTTCTTCTTCTTCCCCTCCTTCATCTTCTTCTTCTTCTACTTCTTCATCTTCTCTTTTTTATTCTCTTCCTTCTTCCTTTTCTTCTTCTACTTCTTCTTATTCTTCTTATTCTTCTTCTTCTATTTTTTCTTCATCATCATCATCATCTTCCTCTACTTCTTCTTTCTCTTCTTCTTCTTCTTGCACTTCTTCTTCTTCTTCTTATTGTACTTCCTCTTCTTCTTATTCTTCTTGTTCTGCTCCTTCTTCTTCTTCGTCTTCCCTGCTTCTTCTTGTTCTTCTTCCTCATTTTCTTCTTCTTCTTCTTCCTCTACTTCTTCTTCTCCTTCTTCTTCTTCATCAACTTTTTCTTCTTCATCTTCTTCTACTTCTTCTTTTTCTTCCTCTACTTCCTCTTATTAGTCGTCCTCATTTTTTTTCATTTTCTTGTTCATCTTCGTTTTCTTCCATTTCTTCTTCTTCTTCTTCGTTTTTGTCCTCTTCTTCTTCTTCTTATTCTTCTTCTTCTTCCACTTCTTATTGCTCTTCTTCTTCTTCTTCTAATACTTTGTCTTCTTCTTTCTTTTCTTCTTCTTCTTCTTCTTCATCATCTCCTCTTGTTCTTCTTCTTCTTCTTCCTCTTCATCTTTTTCTTCTCCTTCTTCTTCTTCTTCTTCTCCTCCTTTTTCTTCTTCTTCTTCTTCTTCATCTATTTCTTCCTCTTCATCTTCCTTATCTTCTTCTCCTCTTCTTCTTCTTCTTCCTCTTCTTTTTCACCTTCTTGTTCTTCATCTTCTTCTTCTTATTATTATTCTTTTTGTTTATAATTACTCGTCCTTCTCTTCTTTTTCTTCTTCCACTTCTTCTTCTTCTCGTTTTTCGTCTTTGTCATCATCATTATCTTCGTCTTCCCCTCTTCGTTTTCTTATTCTTTTCCATAATATTCTTCTTGTTCTTCTTGTTCTTCTTCTTCTTTTTCCCCTCTTCTTCTTCTTCCTCTTCTTCTTCTTCTTCTTCTTCCTCTTCTTCTCCTTCTTCTTCTTCTTCTACTACTTCTTTTTCTTCTTCTTCTTCTCCCTCTTCTTCTTCTTCTTTTTATTCTTCTTCTCCTTCTCCTTCTTCGTCTTCTTCTTCTTCTCCTTCTTCTTCTTCTTCTTCTTCTTCTCCTCTTTTTTATTCTTTTTCTTCTTCTTATTCTTCTTCTTCTTCTTCTTCTTTTTCCTCTACTAGTACTTATTCTTTTTCTTCTTCATCATTTTTTTCTTCTTCTTGTACTTCTTTTTCTTCTTCTTCTTTTACTTCTTCTTCTTGTTCTTGTTCTTCTTCTTCTTCTTCTTCTTCTTCTTCTCCTTCTTCTTCTTCGTATTCTCTTCTTCATCTTCTTCTTCTTCTTCTTCATCTTCATCATCCTCATTTTCTTCTTCTTTTTATCCTCCTACTCCTCCTCCTTCTTCTTCTTCTCCTTCTTCTTCTTCTTCATCATCTTCTTCTCGCACTTCTTCTACTTCTTCCTCTACTTCTTGTTATTAGTCATCCTCGTTTTCTTTTTCGTTTTCTTCTTCATATTTGTTTTGTTCCACATCTTCTTCTTCTTCTTTTTTATCTTTTTCTTCTTCTTCTTCCTCTTCTTGTTCCTCTTCTTCTTCTTCTTCTACCGCTTCTTTTTATTCTTCCTTTCCTTCTTCTTCTTGCTCTTCATCTTCTTCTTCTTCATTCTTCTTCTTCTTCTTCTTCTTCTTCTTCTTCCAACTCCTCCTCCTCGTCTTCTTCTTATTCTACTACAACATCAACTTCTTCTTCTTCTTCTTCTTCTTCTTCTTCCCTTCTTTCCTTCTTCTTCTTCTTCTTCTTTTTCTTCTTCTTCTTCTTCTTCTTCATCTTCTTCTCATTCCTCTAGTTCTTCTTCCTATTCGTCATATTGTTCTTCTTCATCTTCTACTTCTTCTATTACTACTTGTTCATAAACATCATCATCGTCATCATAATCATCGTCGTCATCTTTTTCTTCTTCTTCTTCAACTTCATTGTCTTAATCTTCGTCTTGTTCTTCCTGTTCTTCTTCCTCTTCTTCTTCTTCTTCTCCTTCCTCCTCATTTTCTTCTTCTTCATCACCTTCTTATACATTTTCTAATTCCTCCTCGTTTTCTTCTTCTTCTTCTTCTTATTCTTGTTCCTCCTCTTCTTCTTCTTCAACTTCTTCTTGTTATTCTTCTTCTTCCACTTCTTCCTGTTATTCTTCTTCTTCCACTTCCTCTTCTTCTTCTTCTTCTTTTCTAACTTCTTCTTTTTCTTCTATTACTTGTTCTTCTTCTTCTTCTTCTCCTCCTCCTCCTTTTTGTCCTTCTTCTCCTTCTTCTTCTTGTTCTTCTTCTTCTTTTTCTTATTCATCTTCTACTCCTTCTTCTTCTTCTTCTTCTTCTTCTTCATCTTCTTCTTCTTCTTCTTCTTCATGTCCTTCTTCTTCCTCTTCATCTTTTTCTTCTTCTTCTTCTACTTCTTCTTCATCTTCTTCTCTTCGTGTTTTTCTTCTTTTTCCTCTTCTTCCTCTACGTCTGTTTCTTTCTCTTATTCTTTTTCTTCTTGCTCTTCTTTTTCTTCTTCTTCCTCTACGTCTGTTTCTTTCTCTTCTTCTTTTTCTTCTTGCTCTTCTTCTTCTTCTTCTTCTTCTTCATCTTCTTCTACTTCTTCTACTTCTCCTTCTTCTGCTTCTACTTTTTCTTCTTCTTCTTCTTCAACATCATCTCCTTCCTTTTTTTCTTCTTCTTCATCTTCTTTTTCTTCTTTTTCTCCTCCTTCTTCTTCCTCTCCTTCTTTTTCTTCTTCTTCTTCTTCTTCTTCTTCTTCTTCTCCTTCTTCTTCACCTTCTTCTTCTCCTTCTTCTTCTTCTTGAATTTTACCTCCATCTCCTTCTTTTTCATCTTCTTCTCCATTTTCTCCTTCTTCTTCGCCTTCTTCTTCGGCTTCTTCTTTTTCTTCTTCTTCTTCTTCTTCTCCTTTTTCTTCATCTTCTACTTCTTCTTCTCCTTTCACTTTTTCTTCTCCTTCTTCTTCTTCTTTTTCTTCTTCTTCTTCTTCCTCTTCTTCTTTTTCTTTTTCAACTTTTTCTTCTTCTTCGTAATCATCTTCTTCCTCATAACTTTCTTCTTCATCTTCCTCTTCTTCATCTTCTTCTTCTACTTCTTCTTCCCCTTCTTCATGTTCTTCATCTTGTTAATCTTCTTCTTCTTCTTTGCCTTCTTTTTCTTCTTCTTCTTATTCTTCTTCCTATTCTTCTTCTAATTCTTATTCTTCTTCAACGTCTTCTTCATCTTCCTCTTCATCCTCTTCCCCTTCTTGTTCTCCTTCTTCATCTTCTTCTTCAACTTCTTCTTCATCATTTTCTTCTTCTATATCTTCTTCTTCTTCTTTTTCTTCTTCTTCTCCATCTACTTTTTCTTTTTCTTCATCTTCTTCTTCTTCTTCTTGTTCTTATTATTATTATTATTATTATTATACTTCTTCTTCGTCTTCTTCTTGCTCTACTTCTTGTTTGTCTTCCTCATCTTCTTCTTCTTCTTCATCATCTTGGTCTCGTTCTTCTTCTTCTTCTTCTTCTTCTTCTTCATCTTCTTCTTCTTCTATCTCTTTCTCTCCTTTTTTTGTTCTTCTTTTTCTTCTCTTCTTCTTCTTCTTCTTCTTCCCCTCCTCCTCCTTCTTCTGCTTTTTCTTCTTCTTCTTCATCCTCTTCTTCTTCTTCTTCTTCTTCTTCTTCCTCTTCTTATTTTTATTCTTCAAATTTTTCTTCCTCTTCTTCTTCTACTTCTACCTCGTCTTCTTCTTCTTCTTCTTCCTCTTGTACTTCTTATTTGTTGTCCTCTTCTTCTTCTTTTTCTTTCTCTTTTGTTTTTTCTTCTTCTTCTTCTTCTTCTTAATCTTCTTGTTCTTCTTGTTCTTGTTCTTCTTCTTCTTCTTCTTCTTCTTCTTCTCCTTCTTCTACTTCTTCTTCTTCTTCTTCCTCTACTAGTACTACTTCTTCTTCTACTTCGTTTTCTGCTTCTTCTTCTTCTTCTTCCTCATCTTCATCATCCTCTTCTTTTTTTCTTCTTCTTCATCTTCTTCTTCATCTTCTTCTTCTGTCTTCTTCCCCTACTTCATCATCATCAACTTCTTCTTCTTCTTCTTCTTCTTCTTCTTCTACTAATTCTTCTTCTTCTTCTCCTTGTTGTTCTTCTACTTCTTCGTCTTCTTCTTCATCATCCTCTTCTTCATCTACTATTTCTTCTTCTATTGTTTATTTATCTTCTTGTTCTACTTTTTCATATTCTTCCACATCTTCTTCTTGTTCTTCTTCTTTTTCGCCATGGTCTTCGTAACAGTCTTCTTCTTCTTCTTCATCATCTTGTACCTCTTCTTCTTCTTCATCATCATCTTCTTTGACTTCATCATTGTTTCCTTTCTTGTCTTCATTTTCATCATCTTCTTCTTCTTCTTCTACTTCTTCCTCCTCCACCTCCTCCTATTCTTCGTCTTCTTCATCTTGTTTTTCTTCTTCTTCTTCTTCCTCTACTTCTTTTTCTTCTTCTTCTCCTTCTTCTTCTTCTTCTTCTCTGTCATCTTTTTCTTCATCTCTTCTTCTTCTTCTTCCTCCTCTTCTTCGCCTTCTTCTTCTTCTTCTTCTTCTTCCTCCACTTCTTCTTTTTATTATTAGTCTTCATGTACTTCTTCTTCTTCTTCTTCAACTTCTTCTTCCTCATCTTCTTCTTCCTCTTCTTCTCTTTTTCTTCTTCTTCATCATCCACTTCATCTTCTTCTTCTCCTTCTTCTTCTTCATCCTTTTTGTCCTCATCTTCATGTTCTTCCACTTCTTCTTCTCCTTTTACTTCTTCCACTACCACTCATCCTTCTTCTTCTTCTTCTAATTTTCCATCTCCTTCTTCTTCTTCTTTTTCTTCTACTTCTTGTTCTTCTTCTTCTTCTCATTCTTCTCCTTCTTCTTTTGCTTCTTCTTCTTCTTCTTCTACTTCTATTTTGTCTTCTTCTTCTTCTTCTTCTTCTGCTTCTTCTTCTTCCTCTAATTCTTCTTCTTATTAGTTCTCATCTGGTTCTTCTTTTTCTTCCTACTCATCTTCTTCTTCTTCTTCTTCTTCTTCTTATTCTTTCTCTTAATTCTTCTTCATTTTCTTCTTCTTCTTCTCTTCTTTTTCTTCTGCTTCTTCTTCTTCTTCTTCTTCTCCTATTTTTCTTCTTTTCCATCTTCTACTTCTTCTTTTTCCTCTTCTTCTTCTTTTTCTTCTTCTACTTCCTTTCTTTGTCTTCATCATCATCATCTTCTTCTTTTTCTTCTTCTTTCTCTTTGTCTTCTTTTGCTTCATCATCATCATCATCATCATTGTCATCATCATCATCTTCTTCTTCTTCTACTACTTGTTCTTCCTCTTCTTCTTCTTCTTCTTCTTCTACTACTACTACTACTACCATTACTACTACTTCATCTTCTTCTTCTTCATTCTCTTCTTCATCTTCTTTTTCTTCTTCTTTTTCTTTTTTTATTCATCTTCTTCATATACTTCTTCATCTTATTCATCATCATCTTCTTCTTCTTCTTCAACTTCTACTTCTTCTTCTTTCGATTCCCTTTTTTCTTCCTCTTCTTCATCTTCTTCCTCTTCTTCCTCTTCTTCCTCTTCTTCCTCTTATTGTTCATCTTCTTCCTTTTCATTTTTTTCTTATTCCTCCAGTTCTTCTACCTCTATTTCTTCAACTTATACTTCTTCTTTTCCTTCCTCCTCATCTTCTTCTTCTTCATCATCTTCTTCTTCTTCTTATTATTCTTCTTCTTCTAATTCCTATTGTTGTTCTTCTTCTTCTTCTTCTTCTTCATCATCTTCTTCTTCTTCTTCTTCTTCTTCTAAGCATTTTTCTCCTTCTTCTCCTTCATCCTCTTCTTCTTTTCCTTCTTCAACTTATTCTTCTTCTTCTTCTTCTTCTTTTTCTGCTTCTTCTATTACTTTTATTCGTTTTATTCTTATTCTTATTCTTCTTCCTTTTCTTCCACTTCTTCTTCTCCTTCTCCTTCTTCTTCTTCTTCTTCTTCTGCTTCCTCTTCATCTTCTTCCCTTTTTCTTTCTTCCCTGTCTTCTTCTTCTGCTTGCACATCTTCTTCTTCTTCTTCTTCTTCTTCTTCTTTTTCTTCTGCTTCTCCTTCTTTTGCACCTTCTTCTTCATCTTCTTAAACTTTTTCTTGTTGACCTTCTACTTCTTCTTGTTCTTCTTCATCTTCTTCTTCTTCTTCTTTTTCTTTTGCTTCTCCTTCTTTTGCACCTTCTTCTTCTTCTTCTTAAACTTTTTCTTATTGACCTTCTACTTCTTCTTGTTCTTCTTCATCTTCTTCTTCATCTTTTTCTCTTCCTATTCTTCTTACTCTTCTTCTTCTTCTTTTTCTTCTTCATCTTCATCTTTTTATTTTTCTTCTTCTTCTTCTTCTTCTTCTTCTTATTCTTCTTCTTATTCTTATTCTTATTTTTATTCTTCTTGTTAAACAACTTCTACTTCTTTTTCTTTTTCTTCTTCTTCTATTTCTTCTTCTACTTCTTCTTATTCTTCTTTTTCTTATTCTTCTTAATCATCACCATCTCTTTCTTCTTTTTCTTCTTCTTCTTCTTCTTCTAATTCTTCTTCTTCTAATTCTTCTTCTTCTTTATACTTCTTCGTCTACTTCTTTTTCTTTTTCTTCTTCTTCGACATTGTCAAATTCTCCTTCTTTTTCTTCTTCTTCTTCTTCTTTATCTTCTTCTTCTATATCATCTTCTTTTTTAAACTTCTTCTTCAACTTCTTCTTCAACTTCTTCATCAACTTCTTCTTCAACTTCTTCTTCTTCTTCCTCTTCTACTTCTTCTTTTTCTTCTTCTTCTCCTTTTTCTTCTTCAACATCGTCTTCTTTTTCATATTATTCTTCCTCTACTTCTTTTTCTTCTTCTACTTCTTCTTCATCAACTTCTTCTTCGTCATCATCCTCCTCATCTTCTTCTTCTTCTCCTTCTTCTACTTTTTCTTCATCTTATTTTCCTTCCTCTTTTTGTTCTTCTTCTTCCTCTTACTCTTCTTCTTCTTCTTCTTCTTTGCTTTCTTCTTCTTCTTCTTCTTCCACTTCTTCTTCGTCATCTTATGTTCTTCTTTCTCTTCTTATCATGTTTCTCCTTCTTTTTCTTCTTCTTCTTGTTGTTGTTCAACTTCATCCTCTTCCTCTTCTTTTTAATCTTTTTCTTTCAATTCTTCTTCATCTTCTCTTTTATCTCCTTCTTTTTCTTCTTCTTCATTCTTTCTTTTTCTCTCGTCTTTTTTCTTCTTCTACTTCTACCTCTTTTTTTCTTCTTTTTCATCATCATCATCTTCTTCTTCTTCTTCTCCTTTTTTTTCTTCTTCTTTTAATTCATCTTCTTCTTCGTTTCTCCTTCTTCTTCTTCTTCTTCTTCTTCTTCTAATGCTTCTTCATCTTCCTTTTCTCCTTCTACTTCTTCTTCTTCTTCTTCTTGTCACCTTGCTCTCCTTCTTCTTCTTTGCCTTCTTCCTCTTCTTCTTCTTCTTCGTGACCAACATCTTCTTCTTCTTCTTCTTCTTCTTCTACTTCATCATCTTCTTCTTAATCATTCTCTTCTACATTTTATTCTTCTTGTTCTCCTTCTATTTATTCATCTTCTTCTTCCACTTCTTGTTATTCTTCCTCTTCTTCTTTTTCTTCTTCTTCTTCTTCTTCGTCTTCGTCTCTGACTTTTCTTCTTCTTCTCCTTCTTCATCTTCTACTCGTTCTTCTTCTTCTTCTTCTTCTTCTTCTTCTTCTTTCTCATATTATTCTTCTTCTTCTTGTTATTGTTCACCTTCTTCTTCATCATCATCATCACCTTCTTCTTCTCCTTCGTCTTCATCTTTTACTTCTTCTTCTTCTTCATCTTCTTCTTCTTCTTCTTCTTCTTCTTTCTCTTCTTCCTTTTCTTCTTTTTTTTCTTCTTTTTCTTCTTCTTCATCTTCTACTTCTTCTCCTTCTTCTTTTTTATTTCCTTCTTCATCATCATCATCATCTTCTTCTTCTTCTTCATCTTCTTCTTTCTTCTAGTTTTTCTTCTTCTTCTTTTTCTTCTTCTTCTCCTTCTTCTTCTTCTTTGTCTTCTTCTTCTACCACTACTACTACTACTATAACTTCTTCTTCTTCCACTTCCTTTTCTTCTTCTTCTTCATCTTCTACTTCTTCTACTTTTCCTTTTTCCTCTTCATCTTCTTCTTGTTCTTCTTCATTATCTTTTTCTTCTTCTTTATCATCATCACCATCTTCTTCTTCTTCTTCTTCTTCTTCTTCATCTTCTACTATTTCTTCTTCTTCTTTTTCTTTTCTTCTTCTTCTCCTTCTTCTTCTCTACTACTACTACTACTTCTTCTTTATCTTTTTCTTCATTCTCTTCTTCTTCTTCTTCTTCTTCTTTTTACTCTACTTCTTCTTCCTATTGGTTGTCCTCATCTTCTTCTTCTTCTTTTTCTTTATCTTTAACTTCTTCTTTTTCTTCTTCTTCTTTTTATCCTTCTTCTCTTTCTTCTCCTTCTACTTCTTCTTCTTCCCTTTCTTCTTCTTTCTTTTCTTCTTCTTCTTCCTCTTCTTCTTCTTCCTTTTCTCCTTCTTCTTCTTCTTGTTCTTCATCTTCTACTTCAGCTACTACTACTAGCTCTTCTTCATCTTTTTCTTCCCCTTCTCCTTTTTCTTCTTCTTTTTTGTCTTCTTCTTCTTCTTCTTCATGTTCATCTTCTACTTCTTCTTGTTCTTTTCATCTTCTTCTTCTTCTTCTTCTTATACTTGTTCATCTTCTTCTTCCTCTTACTCTTCTTCTTCTTCTACTTCATCTTCTTTTTCTTTTTCTTTTTGTTCTAGTTCTTCCTCCTCATCCACTTCTTCTTCTTCTACTTATTCTTCTTCTTCTACTACTACTACTATTACTACTTTTTTTACTTCTTCTTCTTCTTCTTCAACTTCTTTTTTCTCTTATTCTTCTTCTTTTTCCTCTTCTTCTTCTTCTTCTCCTCCTTCATTTTCATCTTCTTTTTCTTCTTCTTTTTCTTCTTCGTCTTCTTCTTTTTCTTCTTCTCTACCTCTTTTTCTTCTTCTTCTTCATCATCTTCTTCTTATTATTCTTCTTCTTCTTCAACTTTTTCATCCTTTTATTCCTTTTTTTTATTCATCTT
>JAIUJO010001738.1:82500-87500 GCA_023846275.1 Vanilla planifolia
TTCTTCTACTTCTTCTTCTTCTATAACTACTACTACTTCTTCTTTTTCCTCTTTTTCCACTTCTACATCTTCTTCTTCTTCTTCTTCTTCTTCTCCTCCTCTTTCTTTATCAACTTATTTTTCATCTTTTTATTCTTTTTCTGCTTCTTCACCATAATCTTCACCTTCTTCTTCTATATATTCATCTTCTTCTTCCTCTTCTTGTTCTTCTTCTTGTTCTTCTTTATCATCTTTTTCATATTGTTCTTCTTCATTTTCTTCTTCTTCATCATTCATCATCTTCTTCTTCTTCTTATTCTTCTTCTACTTCTTCCTCTTCTACTTCATCTTCTTCTACTTCTTCTTCTCCTACTTGTTCTTCTTCTTCTTCTTCTTCTTCTTCTTCATCATCCTCATCTCATCTACTTTTCTTCTTCTTTTTCTTCTTCTTCTTCTACAACTACTACTACAACGACTACTACTACTTCTACTGCCTCTTCTTCTTCTTCTTGATCTTTTTCTTCAACTTCTTCATCTTTTTATTCTTTTTTTTTTTCTTCAAATTCTTCTTCTTCCTCTTCTTCTTCTTCATCTTCTTATTCTTCTTCTTCTTCTTCTTCTTCTTCTTCTTCTTCTTCTTCTTTGTCATCATCTTAAACTTCTTTTTCTACCACTTCTTCTTATTCTTCTTGTACTTCTACATATTTTCTCCTTTTTCTTATTCTTCCTATTCTTTTTGACCTTCTTCTTCTTCTTCTTCTTCTTTTCCTTCTTCTTGTTGTACTTCTTATTTTTCTTCTTGATTCTCATCTTTTCTTCTTATTCTTCTTCTTCTTCTTCCTTCTCTTTTTCTTCTTCTTCATCCTGTTCTTGTTCTTGTTCTTCTTCTTCTACTTAAACTTCTTCTAATTCTTCTTCTTCTTCTTCCACCTCCTCCTCCTCCTTTTTCTCTTCATCATCTTCTTCATTTCATCTTCTTTCTTTACTTGTTATGCTTCTTCTTTTTTTCTTTCTTTTTGTTCTTCTTTCTCTTCTTCTTCATCTTCCCCTTCTTCTTCTTTTTCTTCTTCTTCTTTCTTTTCTTCTTCTTCTCCTACTCCTCCTCCTCCTCCTCCTCCTCCTCCTCCTCCTTCTTCTTCTTCTTTCTGCTTTCTTTTTCATCATCATCATCATCTTCTTCTTCTTCTCCATCTCCCTCTTCTTCTTCTCCCTCTTCCAATTCTTCTTCTTCTTGCTCTTCTTCTTCTTTTTCTTCTCCTTTTTAGACATTCTCATCTTCTGCTTCTTCTTCTTCTTCTTCTTCTTCAACAACTCCCACTTCTTCTTCTTCTTCTTCTTCTCTTCTTCTTCTTCTTCTTCTTCTTCTTCTTCTCCTCCTCCTTCTTTTTCTTCTTCTTCTCCTCCTCCTTCTTTTTCTTCTTCTTCTTCTTTGTCTTCTTCTTTGTTCATTCTTCCTTATCCTCTTCTTCTTCTTTTTCTTCTACTTCTTCTTCTTTTTCTTCTTCTTCTTCACCTTCTTCTTCCTCTTCTACTTCTTCTTCTTCTACTACTTTTTCTTCTCCTTCTTCTTGTTCTTCTTCTCCTTCTACTTCTTATTCTTTTTCTTCTTCGTCTTCTTTTTCTTTTTCTTTCTGTTCTTCTTTTTCTCCTTCTTCTTCTACTACTACTACTACTACTCCAACAACTAGTTCATCATCTTCTTCTTCAACTTCTTCCTCTTCTTCTTCTTCTTCTTCTTCTTCGTCTTCTTCTTCTTCTTCTTTTCCTTTCTCAATTTCGCCTTCTTCTTCTTCATCATCTTTGTCGTGATCATCATCATCATATTCTTCTTCTTTTTCTTCTTCATTCTTCTACTTTTTCTTCGTCTTCTTTAATTTCTTCTTCTTCTTCTTTAATTTCTTCTTCTTCTTCCTCTTCTTCTTTAATTTCTTCTTCTTCTTCTTGTACTATTACTATTACTACTACTACAACTACTCCTACATGTTCTTCTTTTTCTTATTCTTCTTTTCCTTCATCATCTTCTTCTTCTTCTTCTTCGTCTTTTTCTACGTCTTCTTCTTCTTCTTCTTCTTCTTCTTCGTATTCCACTTCTTATTCTTCTTCTTCATCGACTTCTTTTACTTCTTTTTTTTCTTTTTCTTCTTCGTCTCCTTCTGTAACTACTACTACTTTTTCTTTTTCCTCTTCTTCCTCTTCTTCATCATCTTCTTCTTATTCTTCTTCTTCTTCTTCTCCTCTTTCTTTATCAACTTATTTTTCAACTTTTTCTTCTTCTTCTTCCTCTTCTTCTTGTTCATAATCTTCATCTTCTTTTACATCTTCATCTTCTTCTTCCACTTCTTGTTCTTGTTCTTCTTCTTCATCCTCTTTTTCATATTTTTCTTCTTCATTTTGTTCATCATCATCATCTTCTTCTTCGTCTTCTTCTTCTTCCTCTTCCACTTCAACTTCTTGTTCTTTTCCTTCTCCTACTTGTTCTTTTTCTTCTTCTTCTCCTTCTTCATCCTGATCTTCCATCTTCTTTTGTTCTTCTTCTTCTTGTTTTACTACTACTACTGCTACTACTACAACTACTGTTATTTCTTCTACTACCTCTTCTTCTTCTTCTTCATCTTCTTCTTCAACTTCTTCTTCTTTTTATTCTTCTTCATCTAATTCTTCGTCTTCTTCTTCTTCTTCTTGTTCTTCATCATCATCATCATCTTCTTCTTCTTCTTCTTCTTCTTCGCCATCATCATAAACTTCTTTTTCTTCTTCTTCCTCCTCTTCTTCTTCTTCATCTTGTAGTTCTTCATATATTTCTCCTTTTTCTTATTCTTCTTATTCTTCTTCACCTTCTTCTTCTTCTTCTTCTTCTTTGCCTTCTTCTTCTACTTCTTCTTATTTTTCTTCTTCCATTTCTTCTTCTACTTCTTCTTTATTTTCCTCTCGTACTTCTTCTTCTTCTTCTTCCTCCTTCACCACCTCCTCTTCTTCTTCTTCTTATTATTATTATTACTATTATTATTATTATTATTATTATTATTATTCAACATCTTCTTCTCATTCCTCTCCTTCTTTTTCTTTTACTTCCCCTTCTCCTTCTCCTTCTTCTTCATCTTCATCATCTTCCTCCTATTCCACTTCATCATCTTCTTCATTTCTTCTTCTTCCTCTTCTTACTATGCTTCTTTTTCTTTTCTTTCTTCTTCTTCTTTTTTTTCTTTCTATTCTTCCTCATCTTCCTCTTCATCTTCTTTTTCTTCTTCTTCTTTTTATTCTTCTTCTCCTTTGACTTCTTCTCCTCCTCCTCATCCTTCTTCAACTTCATCATTCTGTTTTCTTCATCATCTTCTTCTTCTTCTTCTTCTTCAAGTTATTCATCTCCTTCTTCTTCTTCTCCTACTTACAATTCTTCTTCTTTTTCTTCTACTACTACTACTTCTAATTCTACTTTTCTTCTTCTTTTTATTCGTCTTCTTGTTCATCATCGTCTTCTTCTACTTCTTCTTCTTCTACCTATTCTTCTTCTTTTTCTTCTCCTTCCTTTATTTCATCTTCTTCTTCAACATGTTTATCGTCAACATCATCGCCTTCTTCTTCTTCATCATCGTCTTCTTCTACTTCTTCTTCTTCTACCTCTTCTTCTTCTTTTTCATCTCCTTCTTTTATTTCGTCTTCTTCTTCATCATGTTTATCGTCATCATCATTGCCGTCTTCTTCTTCTTCATTCTTCAACTTTTTCTTCTTCTTTTATTTCTTCTTCTTCTTCTTCTTCTTCTACTATTACTACTACTACTAATGCTACTACTGCTAATGCCCCTACAACTTCTTCTTCTTCTTCATCTGTTTCTTCATCATCTTATTCTTCCACCTCTTAATCTTCTACTTCTTCTTCTTCTTACTCTTTTTCTTCTTTTTCTTCTTCTTCTTCTTCTTCTTCTTCCTCTTCTTCTTCTTCTTCTTCCTCTTCTTCTTATTCTTCTTTTTCTTCTTCTTACTCTACATCTTCTTATTAGTCATCCTCGTCTTCTTTTTCTTCTTCTTCTTAATCTTTAATTTCTCCTTCATCTTCTTATTAGTCGTCCTCGTCTTCTTTTTCTTCTTCTTCATCATCTTTTAATTCTCCTTCTTGTTCTTCTTCTTTGTTTTCTTATTCTTCTTTTTCTTTTTCTTCTCCTTCATCTTCTGGTCCTTCTTCTTCTCCTCCTTCTTCTTTTTCTTCTTCTTTTTTCCTCTTCTTTTTCTATTGCTTCCTTTTCTTCTTCTTTTTCTTCTTCTTCTTCTTCTTCAAAAGCTGCTACTACTACTAGTACTTCATCTTCTTCTTCCTTTTCTTCCACTTCTTCATCATCATCATCTTCTTCTTCTTCATTTTCTTCTTCTTCTTCTTCTCATTCTTCTGCTTCTTCTTTTTGCTCTTCTTATTTTTCTTCTTTTTCTTCTTCTCCATCTTCTTCTTCGTCTTCTTCAACTTCTTTTTCTTCTTCTTCTCCTTCTTCTTCTTCTTCTACTTCTTCATCATCATCATCATTTTCATCGTCATCATCTTGTTCTTCTAGATATTCGTCTCCTTCTTCCTCTTCATTTTCTTCTTCCTCTTCTTCGTCATCTTTTTCATATTTTTCTTCTTCATTTTCTTCATCATCGTCATCTTCTTCTTCTTCTTCTTCTTCTTTTTCTTCTTCTTCTTCTTTTTCTTCTTCTTCTACTTTCCTTCTTCATCTCCTTCTTCTTCTTCTTCTACTACTACTATTACTAGTTCTTCTTCTTCTTCTTTTCTTCTTCTTCTTCTTCTTCCTCTACTTCTACTACAACAATAACTACTTCTACTACCTCTTCTTCTTCTTCTTCATCATCTTCTTCTTCATCTACTTCTTTTTATTTTTCATCTTCTTCTTCTACAACTTCTTAATCATCTTATTATTCTTGTTCTTCTTCTTCTTCATCATCAAATTCTTCTTCCTCTTCCTCTTCTTAGTAATCATCATAAACATCTTCTTCTTCTTCTTCCTCATCTTCTTCTTCTTCTACTTCAACTT
>JAIUJO010001738.1:90000-95000 GCA_023846275.1 Vanilla planifolia
TCTTCTTCTCCTTCTTCCCTTCTTCTTGTTCTGCCTCTACTTCTTCTTCTTCCTTTTCTTCTTCTTCTTCTTCTACTTCTTCTTTCTCTTCTTCTTCCTCTTCCTACTCTTTTTCTTCTTCTTCTTCTTCTTCTTTCTCTTTTTCATCATAATCATCATCATCTTCTTCTTCTTCTTCTATGTCTACTTCCTCTTCCTCTTCTTCTTCATCCTCTTCTTCTTCTTCTTCTTCTTCTTCTTCTTCTTCTTCTTTGCCTTCATCTTCTTCTTCACCTTCTTCTTCTTCTTCTTCATCTTCTTCTTCTTCCTCTTCTTCGTCTTGGTCTTCTTCTTATTGTTCATCTTCCTCTTCTTATTATTAATCTTCTCCTTCTCCTCCTACATCATCTTCTTCTTCTATTTATTATTCTTCTTATTCTCCTACTTCTTCCTTTCCTCCTTCTTCTTCTTATTCCTTTACTACTACTACTACTTCTTCTTCTTTTCTTCTTCTTGTTTTTCTTCTTCTTCTTGCACTTCTTATTATTATTCTTCTTCTTCTTCTTCTTATTCTTCTTCTTCTTCTTCTTTCCCTTCTTCTTTTTCTTCCACCAACTACTTCTTCTAATAAGTCATCCTTGTCTTGTTCTTCTTCTTTTTCTTTTCCTTCTCATTCCGCTTCTTCTTCTACATCATCTATTTCTTCATCTTCTTCTTCTTCTTCCACTTTTTCTTGTTTTTCTTCTCCCACTTTTTCTTCTTCTTCTTCTTTTCTTCTTCTTCTTCCTCCTCTTCAACATCTTCCACTTCATCCTCCTCTTCTTCATCCTCTTCTTCCTCCTCTTCTTCTTTATCATCATGAACTTCTTCTTCTTCTTCTTTAACTCCTTCTTCTCCTTCCTCTTCTGCTTCTTCTTCAACTCCTTATTTTTCTTCTTCCTCTTATTATTATTATTCTTCTTCTTTTTCTTCTTCTTCATTTACTTCTTCTTCTTCTTATTATTCTTATTTTTCTACTACTACTTATTCTTCTTCTTCTTCTTTAGCTTCTTCTCCATCTTCTTCTTCTTCTTCTTCTCCTTCTTCCTCAATCTTCATCTTCTTCTTAATGTTCTCCTTCCTCTTCTTCTCCCCTTCTTCTCCATCTTCTTCTTCTTTTTGTTTTTCTTCATTTTCTTCTTCTTCATCTTCTTGTTCTTCATCTTCTTCTTCTTCCTCTTCTTCTTCTCTGCCTGCATTTTCTTCTTGTTCTTCTTTTTCTACCTCTTCTTCTTCTTCTTCTTCTTCTCCTTCTTCTTCTTCTTCTTTTTCTTCATCTTCATCTCCTTCTTTGTCTTCTTCTCCTTCTTTTAATTTTCTTCTTCTTCCTCTTCTTCTTCTTCTACTTCTTCTCCTTCTTCTTCTACTTCTTCTTCTTCTTTTTCTTCTTCTACATCTACTTCTACTTCTTTGTCATCATCATCATCATAATCTTCTTCTTCTTCTTCTTCTTTGCCTTCTTTTTCTTCTTCTTCTTCATCCGCTTCTTCTTCTTCTTCTTTCACTTCTTCTTCTTCTTCTTCTTCTTGCTCTTCTTCTTCTTCTTTTAATTCCTCTTCTTCTTCTTCTTCTGCATCTTCTTCCTCTTCTTCTTCTTCTTCATCATCTTCTTCCTCTTCTTCTTCTTCTTCTTCTTCGTCTTCTTCTCCTTCTTCTTGTTGTTCATCTTCTTCTTCCTATTTCTGTTCTTCTACTTCTTCTTCCATTTGTTCTTGTTCTTCTTCTTCTACTTGCTTTTGTTCTTCTTCATCTTTTTTCCTCTTCTTCTACTCCTTTGACTTCTTTTTTTTCTTCTTCTTCTTCATCATCTTCTACTTTTTGCTGTTCTTCTTCTTCTTCTTCTACCTATTCTTCTTCTTCTTCCTCTTCTTCTTCCTCTTGTTCTTGTTCTTGTTCTTCTTCTTCTTTATCTTCTTTTACTTCCTGTTTTTCTTTTTCTTTTCTTCTTCTTCTTCTTCTTCTTCTTCTTTTTCGACTTCCTCTTCTTCATCTTCTTCTTCTTCTTCGACTTCTTTGTCATCATCCTGTTCCTCTTCTAGTTCTTCCTTTTCTTCGCCTCTTTCTTCTTCTTCTTCTTCTTCTTCTTCTTCTTCTCATTCTTCTTCTTCATCTTCTTGTTCTTCTTCTCCTCGTCCTTCTTATCCTCCTCCTCTCGCTCCTCTATTTTCTTCTTTCTCTCCTTCTTCTCCTTTTACTTCTTCTTCTTCTTCTTCTTCTCCTTTTTCTTTTTCTCTGTGTTCTTCTTCTTGTTCTTTGTCAGCATCTTCTTCTTCTACTTCTTCATTTTCTTGTTCATCATCATGTGCTTCTTCTTCTTCTTCTTCTTCTTCTTCTCCTCCTCCTTCCTCTTCTACCTCTTTTACTTCTTCTTGTTCTCCTTCTACATCTTTATCTCCTTCTATTTATTATTATCATTATGATGATTATTATTATTTTTCTACTTTTCTTCTTCTTCTTCATCATCATCTTCTTCTTCTTCTTCTTCTCCTTCTATCTCTTCTCTTTTTTCTTCTTCTTCTTTCTTCCTCTTCATCTTCTTCTTCCTCCTCCTTCTCTTCTTCTACTTATTCATCGTCAGCCTTGTCTTCTTCTTTTTCTTCAGGTTCGGGTTCATCATCTTCTTCTTCTTTTTTATCCTCTTCTTCTTTTTTTTCCTCTAGATCTTCTTCTTCTCCTCCTTTGTCATCATCATCATCACATCATGTTCATCTTTTTCATCATCATCCTCTTCTTCTTCTTCTTCCTTCTTATTCTTTTTCTTCTTCTTCTTCTTATTTTTCTTCTTGTTCTTCTTCATGATCATCATGTTCTTCTTCTCCTTCTTCATCACGTTCTTTTTCTTCTTCTTCTTCTTCTTTTTCTCCTTCTTATTCTTCTTCATCTTGTTGTTCTTTCGCTTCTTCTCCTCCTCCTCCTCCTCCTTCTTCTTCCGCTTATTCATCGTCTCCATCTTCTTCATCTTGTACTTCCTCTTCTACTTCTCTTTATTCTTCTTGTTGTTCTTCTGCTCCTCCTCCTCCATTTTCTTCTTTTTTTTACTTTTTCTTCTTCTTCTTCTCCTCCATCTTCTTCTTCTTCTTCTTCTCCTTTTCTTTCTTCTTCATCTCGTTCTTCTTCTTCTTCTTCTTTTCCTTCTCATTCTCCTTCTTATACTTCTCCTTCACCCTCTTCATCATCTTCTTCTTCTTCTTCTTCTTCATCTTCTTCTTCCTCCTCTTCTTCTTCTTCCTCTTCTTCTTCTTCTTCTTCTTCTTCTTCTTCTTCTTCTTCTACAACTTCTTCTTCTTCATCATCCTTTTCATCCTCACCTTCTTCTTCTTCTACTTCTTCCTCTTCTTCTCTTTCTTCTTCTTCTTTTTCTTCTCGTTCTTCTTCTTCTTCTCCTTCTTCTTCTCCTTCTTCTTCTTCTTCTTCTTCTTCTTCTTCATCTTCTTCTTCTCCATCCTCCTCTTCTTATTCTTCTTCTTCTTCATCCTCTTCGTCTTCTTCTTCCACTCCACCTTCGTCTTCTTCTTCTTCTTCGTTTACTTCATCATGTTCATCTTCATCTTCTTGTTCTTCTGCTTCTCCTCCTTCTTCTCCTTCTTCATCTTCTTCTTCTTGACCTCCATCCTCTTCTTTATCCTCTTTTCTCCATCTTCTTCTCCTTCTTCTTTTTTCTCTTTTTTAACTTCTTCATCTTCTTCTTCATCTCCTCCTACTTCTTTTTCTTTGTCTTCTTCTTCTACCTCTTCTTCTTCTTGTACATCTTTTTGTTCTTCTTCTTCTCCTTCTTCTTCTTCTTCTTCTTCTTTTTCTTCCTCTTCATCTTCTTCCTTGTCTTCATCTCCTTCTACTTCTTCTTCTTCTTCTTCCTGTACTACAACTTCTACTACTTCATCTTCTTCTACTTCTTCTTTTACTTCGTCATCATCGTCATCATAATCTTATTCTTCTTCTTCTCCTTCTTCTGCCACTTCTTCTTCTGCTTCTACTTCTTCTTCTTCTTCTTCTTTTTCTTCTTCTTCTTTTTCTTCTTCTAATTCCTCTTCTTCTTCTTTATCTTCTTCCTCTTCTTCTTCTTCTTCTTCTTCTTTAGCATCATCTTCTTCTTCTTCTTCTTCTTTAGCATCATCTTCTTCTTCTTCTTCTTCTTATTCTTCCTATTTTTCTTCTTATTTTTCTTCTTCTGCTAGTTCTTCTTCTTGTACTACTACTTGTTTTTGTTCTTCTTTTTCTTCTTCTTCTTCTACTAGTTCTTCTTCTTGTACTACTGCTTGCTTTTGTTCTTCTTTTTCTTCTTCTTCTTCTGCTAGTTCTTCTTCTTGTACTACTACTTGCTTTTGTTCTTCTTCTTCTTTTGCTAGTTCTTCTTCTTGTACTACTACTTGCTTTTGTTCTTCTTTTTCTTCTTCTTCTTCTGCTAGTTCTTCTTCTTGTACGACTACTTGCTTTTGTTCTTCTTTTTCTTCTTCTACTTGTTCTACTTCTTTAACTTCTTCTTTTTCTTCTTTTTCTTCTTCTTCTTCTTCTTCTTCATCTTCTACTTTTTCTTCTTCTTCTTCTTCTACCTATTCTTCTTCTTCTTCTTACCCTTTTTTATCTTATCCTTCTTCATCTTCTTCTTCTTCTACTTTTTCTTCTTCTTCCTCTTCCTCTTGTTCATCTTCTTCATCTTGTACTTTCTCCTCTACTTCTCTTTATTCTTCTTCTTCTTCTTCTTCTGCAACTCCTCCTCCTTACCCTCCAATTTCTTCTTTTTCTTCTTCTTCTTCTTTCATCTTCTTCTCCTTCTTCTTCTTCTTCGTCTTCTTCTCCTTGTCCTTTTTCTTCTTGTTCGTCTTCTTCTTCTTCTTGTCGTTCTACTTTTTCTTCTTCATTGACAACTTCTTCTTTATCTTCTTCTTCTCTTTTTCTTCTTCCTCTTCTTCTTCTTCTAGTTCTTCTTTGTCCTTTTCTAGCACTTCTTCTTATACTTCTTACTCTACTTCTTCATCTTCTTG
>JAIUJO010001738.1:115000-117500 GCA_023846275.1 Vanilla planifolia
CTTCTGCTTCTTCTTCTTCTCTTTCTTCTTCTTCTTCTTCCTCTTCTTCTTCTTCTTCTACTTCTTTTTCTTCTTCTTCTCTTTGTCCTTCTTCTCCTTCTTCTTATACTTCTTGTTCACCTGCTTCTTCTTCTTCTTTTTTTTCCACTTCTTCTTCAACATCTTCTTCTTCCCTTTCTCCTTTTTTATCTTTTTATTCTTTCATCTTCTTCTTCTTCATCTTCATCATCATCTTCTTCTTCTTCTTCATCTTCTTCTTCCTTATCCTCTTCGCCCTCATCTTCTTCTTCTTCCACTTCTTTTATTTCTTCTACGCCTGCTCGTCCTTCTTCTTTTTCATCATCTTCTTCTACTTGTTCTTCTCTTCTTCTTCCTCTTCTTTTTCTTCTTCTTCTTCTTCTTCTTCTTCTTCCTCCTCTTCTTATTCTTCTTCTTCTTCTTCTTCTTCCTCCTCCTGCTATTCTTCTTCTTCCTCCACTTCTTCTTCCTCTTCTTCTTCTACTTCTTCTTCTTCTATCTTTTCTTCTACTTCTTGTTCTTCGTCTTCTTCTTCTTCTTCTTCTTCCTCTTCTTCCTCTTCCTCTTCTTTTTCTTTGCCTTCTTCTTCTTCCTATTCTTCTTCTTCTTCCTATTTGCCTTAATGTTTTTCTTCTTCTTCTTCATCATCTCATTCTTCTTCTTCATCATCATCATCATCTTCTTCTTCAACTAATTTTTATTCTTCTCCTCCACCATCTTCTTCTCCTTCCTCTTCTTCTTCAAATTCTTCTTCTTCTTCTCCTTCTTAAATTTTTACTACTAAAAATTCTTGTTCTTATTATTATTATTATTATTTTCTTCTTCTTCCTCTTCTTCTTCTTCCACTTCTTCTTTTTCTTCCTCAAACTACTTCCTATTATTAGTCATCCTTGACTTCTTCTTGTTCTTTTACTTCTTCTATTTCTTCTTCTTCTTCTTCTTCCTCTACCTCTTTTTCTTCTTCCACTTTTTTTTCTTCCTCTTTATCTTCTTCCTCTTTTTGTTCATCTTTTTATTCTTCTTCTTATTCTTCTTTTTGTTCGTGTTCTCCCTATTCTTCTAATTCTCCTCCCACTTCTTCCTCTCCTTCTTCCTCTTTTTCTCCTTCTTCATCTTCTTCTTCATTTCCCTCTCTTCTTCTTCTTCTTCTTCTTCATTTTCTACTTCTTCATCTTCTTCTTCCACCTCTTCAACTTCTTCCACATCATCTTCTTCTTGTTCCTCTTCTTCTTCTTCTTCTTCTTCTTCCTCTTTGTCTTCAACAACATCTTCTTCTTCTTCTTCTTCCTTAACTCCTTCTTCCTCTACCTCTTCTTCTTCTTCATCTCCTTCTTATTTTCTACCTCTTCTTCTTCCTCTTCTTCTTTATCTTCTTCTTCTTTTTCTTCTTCTTCTTCTTCTTCTTCTTCTCCTTCTTCCTATACTTATTCTTCTACTTCTTCTTCTTCTACTTCTTCTTCCTCTTCTTCTTCTTATTCAGCTTCTTCTCCATCTTCTTCTTCTTCTTTTTCAGGTTCCTCCACTTCTTCTTCTTCCTTTTCTTCTTCTTCTTCTCCTCCTTCTTTTACTTACTTCATAATTATCATCGCCTTCATCTTCTTCTTCTTCTTCTACATATTCTTTATCTTCTTCTGCTTCTTCTTGATCATCATCTACCTCTTCTTTATCAGATTCTTCTTCTTCTTCTTCTTCTTATACTTCTACTTCTTCTTCTTCTTCTAATTCCTCTTCTTCATCTTCATCTTCCTCTTCTTCTTCTTCATCATGGCTTTCGACTTCTTCTTCTTCTTCTTCTTCATCATGATCATCTTCTTCTTCTTCATGTTCTTCTTCGTCTTCTTTTTCTTCTTCTACTTCTTCCCCTTCTACTTCTCATTAGTCATCCACATCTTCTTCTTCTTCTTCTTCTTCTTCTTCTTCTTCTTCTTCTTCTAATTCTTCATCATCCTTTTCTTTTTATTCTTCTTCTTCTTCCTCCTCTTCTTGTTCCTTTTCTTCTTCTTCTTCTTCTACTTCTCTTCTACTTCTTCTTCTTCTTCCTCAATATCTTCTTCTGCTTCTTCTTAATCATCTTCTTGTTCTTCTTCTTCTTCTTTTTCCACATCTTCTTCCTCTTCTTCTTCTTCTTCTTGATCTTTATCTTCTTCTTCTTATTATTATTCTTCTTCTTGTTCATTTTCTTCTTCTTCTTCTTCTTGTTCTTCTTCTTCCTCTTCCTTTTCTTCTTCTTCTTCTTCTTTTTATTCTATTTCTACTTCTTCATCTTCTTCTTCTTCTTCATCTTCTTCTTCTTCAGCTACTTCTTCTTTTTCTCCTCCTCCTCCTTTTGGTACTGGTCATTCTTCTTCTTCTTCTCCTTTTTTATCATCCTCTTCTTGTTCTTCTTCATCCACTTTTTCTACTTCTTCTTGTTCTTCTTCTTATTCTTCCTATTCTTCTTCTTCTTTTACAACTTCTAATTCTTCTTCTTCTTCTTCTTCTT
>JAIUJO010001738.1:125000-127500 GCA_023846275.1 Vanilla planifolia
TATTCTTCTTCTTCTCCTCCTATCTTTCCATCTTCTTTTCTTCTTCTATTTCTTCTTCTTGCCCCTCTTCTTCTTCTTCTTCTTCATTTTCTTCCACTAGTTGTTCTTCTAATTTTTTTATTCTTCTTTTTCTTCATCATCATCTTCATCAACTTCTTCTTCTCTCTCTTGCTATTTTACTTTTTTCATCTTTTTCTTCTCTTTCTTGCACTTCTGCTTATTCTTCTTCTTCCCCTCCTCTTCTTCTTCTTCTTCTTCTTAATCTTCTAGTTCTTCATCATCATCTTCTTCTTCCTCTTCATCTTTTTCTTCTTCTTCTTCTTCTTAATGTTCTATTTCTTTTGGTTTTTGTTATTCTTCTTCTTCAACTTCTTCTTCTTCCTCTTCCTTTTCTTCTTCTTCTTCCTCTCCTTCTTCTTCTTCTTCTTCTTCCACTTCCTCTCCTTCTTCTTCTTCGTCTTCATCTCCTCCTTCGTCTTCTCTTTCTTCTTCTTCTTCATCTTTTTCTTCCCATTCTTCTTGGCCTTCTTTTTTTGTCTCCTCTTTTTCTTCTTCAACTTCCTTTTAATCTACTTCTTCATTATCATGATCAACTTCTTCTTATTCTTCTTATTCTACTTCCACTTCTTCTTCTTTTCCATATTCGTCTCCATCTTCTTCTTCTTATTCTTCATTTTCTTCTTCTTATTCTTCTTGTTCTTGTCCTTGTTCTTCTTCTTATCCTTATTCGCCTTCCCCTTCTTCTTCTTCTTCTTCTTCTTCTACACATTCTTTTTCTTCTTCTTCTTCTTATTCGTCTTCTTCTTCTTCTTATTCTTCCACTTCTTCCTTTTCTTCTTCTTCTTCTTCTTCTTCTTCTTCCACTTCTTCTTATTATTGTTCCTTTTCTTGCTCTTCTTCTTGTTCTTCTTCTTTTTCTTCTTCTTCTTCCTTTTCTTCTTCTTCTTCCTCTAGTTGTTCTTCTTCTCCTTCTTCTACTTCTTTCTTTTCTTCTTCTTCTTCATCTTCTTCTCCTTCAACTTCTTCTACTTTTTTCATTTTTTTCTTTTCTTCTTCTTCTTCCTCTAGTTGTTCTTCTTCTCCTTCTTCTACTTCTTTCTTTTCTTCTTCTTCTTCATCTTCTTCTCCTTCAACTTCTACTTTTTTCATTTTTTTCTTTTCTTCTTCTTCTTCGTCTGTTTCTTCTTATTCTTCACTTTTTCCTCTTCTCGTTCTTCTTCTTCCCCTTCTTATTCTTCTTCTTCACGTTCTTCTTTTTCTTCTTCTCCTTCTTCTTCCTCTTCTTCACTTATCACTTATTCTTCTTGTTCTTTTTCGTCGTCTTCTTCTTCTTTTTCTCCTTCTTCTTCTTCTTTTTCTTCTTTTTCTTCTTCTTTTTCTTCCACTCTTCTTCTCCTTTTTCTTTGTCTTCTTCTTCTTCTTCTTCTCCTTCTTTATCTTCTTTTTCTTCTTCTTCTTCTACTACTTCTTCCTCTTGTCTTTTTCATCATCATCATCATCTTCTTCTTCTTCTTCTTCTTATTCCTTCCTCTTTTTCTTCTTTTTCTTCATCTTCCACTTCTTCTTCGTCTTCTTCTTTTTCTTCTTCTTCTTCTTCCACTTCTTCTTCCTCTTCTTCTACTTCCTCTCCTTCTTCTTCTCCTTATTCGTCTCTAACTTCTACCTCTTCTTCTTCGTTTTCTTCTTCTTATTCTTCTTCTTCCTCTTCTTCTTCTTCTTATCCTTCTTTCCCTTCCTCTACTTCTTCTTCTTCTCCTACTCATTCTTCTTTTTCTTCTTCTTCTTCTTCTTCTCTTCATTTTCTTCTTCTACTTTTTCATCCTTTTCTTCTTCTTCTTCAACTTCTTCCTCTTCTTCTTCTTTCTACTTTTCTTCCTCCGCTTCCTCTTCGTGCTCTTCTTCTTCTATTTCTTATTTGACTTAATCTTCTTCTTCTTCTAATTCCTCCTTGACTTCTTCTTCTTCTTCTTCTTCTTCTTCTGCTCCTTGTTCTTCTACTTACTTCTTCTTCTCTTTATTCTTCTCCTTCTTCTTCTTCTTTCACTACAACTTCTTTATTTCTTCTTTTTCTTCTTCCTCTTCTTCTTCTTCTTCTTGTTCATCATCATCATCATCATCATCATCATCTTGTTCTTTCACTACTTCTTCTTCTTCTTCTTTTACTTTCTCTACATCTTCTTCTTTTCCTTATTCTTATTCTTCTTTTTTCATCATCTTCTTCTTTTTTTTCACCTTCTGCTTCTGATTCTTCTTCTTCTTCTTCTGCATTGTCATCTTCTTCTTCTTCTTCTTCTTCGTTGTCGACATCAACTTCTTCTTCTTCTACTTTATTCACTTTTTCTTCTTCTTATTTGTCTTCTTCATCTTTCTAATTTTCTTCCTCCGCTTCCTCTTCATGCTCTTCTTCTTCTTTTTCTTATTTGACTTAATCTTCTTCTTCTTTTAATTCCACTTTGACTTCTTCTTCTTCCTCTTCTTCTTCTTCTTCAGCTCCTTCTTG
>JAIUJO010001738.1:130000-132500 GCA_023846275.1 Vanilla planifolia
TCCTTCTTCTTCATCTTCTTAGTCCTCAACTTCTGCTTCTTCCACTTCTTTTATTTCTTCTATGCCTCCTCATCCTTCTTCTTCCTCATCGTCTTCTTCTCCTTCAACTTCTTCTCCTTCATCTTCTTCTTCTTCTTCTTTTTCTTCGTCCTCTTCTTGTTCTTCTTCTTCTTCTTCCTCCTCCTCCTATTCTTCTTCTTCCTCCTCTTCTTTTTCCTCTTCTTCTTCTACTTATGCTTTTTCTTCTTCTTCTATCATTTCTTCTTCTTCATGTTCTTCTTCTTTTTCTACTTCTACCTCTTCTTCCTCCTCCTCGTCTTCTTCTTTGCCTTCTTCTTCTTCCTGTTCTTCTTCTTCATCTTATTTGCCTTAATCTTTTTCTCCTTCTTCTTCATCATCATATTCTTCTTCCTCATCTTCTTCTTCTTCTTCTTCAACTAATTTTTATTCTTCTCCTCCTCCATCTTGTTCTCCTTCGTCTTCTTCTTCACCTTCTTCTTCTTCATCTTCTTCTCCTTCTTCTTCATGTTTTACTACTATTATTACTACTTCTTCTTCTTCTTCTTATTCTTTATTTTCTTTCTTTCTTTCTTCTTTTTCTTCTTCTTTTCTTCTTCATATTCCTCTTCGTCATCATCATCATCATCATCTTTTCATTGTTCTTCTTCTTCTTCTTCATCTTCTTCATCTTCTTCTTCTTTATCTTCTTCATCTTCTTCATCTTCTTCTTCTTCTTCTTCTTCTTTTTCTTCTTCTTCTACTTCTTCTACTACTTCTTCTACTATTTCTTCTACTACTTCTTCTTGTTCTTCTTCTTCATATTCTTGTTCTTCCTCTTCTTCTTCTTTATCTTCCTTTTCTTCTTCTTCTTCTTCTTCTTCTTCTTCCTCCTCCTCCTCCTCCTCCTCCTAATCTCATTTTTCTTCTTGTTCTACTTCTTTTTCTTCTTCTTCTTCTTCTTCTTCAACTTCTTCTTGTTCTTCTTCTCCTTCTTCTTCTTTTTCTTCCTCTTATTCTCCCTGTTCTTCTTCTTCTTCTTTCTCTTTTCCTTCTTTTTTTTCTTCTTCTTCTTCTAATTCTTCTTCTACTTCTAATTCTTCTTCTTCTTCTTCTTCTTCTTCTTCTTCTTCTTTTTCTTCTTTTTTCTTCTTCTTTTTCTTCTTCTTCCTCTTGTTCTTCTTCTTTTTCCTATTCTTCTTCTTCTTTTTCATCATCTTCTTCCTCTTCTTCATCTTATTTTTCCTCTTCTTCTTCTTCTTCTTCTTCTTCCTCTTCCTCTTCTTCTTCTTTTTCCCCTTCTTATTCTTCTTCCTCTTCTTCTTCTTCTTTCCCTACTTCTTCTTCCTCTTCTTCTTCTTCTTCTACGTCAACTTCCTCTTCCTCTTCTTCTTTTTCCTCTTCTTCTTCTTCTTCTTCTCCTTCGTCTTGTTCTTCTTCATCTTATTCCACTTCTTCTTATTATTCTTCTTCTTAATCTTCTTCAACCCCTCCTCCTCCTCCCCCATCTTCTTCTTCTTCTGTCTATTATTCTTCTTATTCTCCTACTTCTTCTGTCTTTACTCTTTCTTCTTCTTCTTCTTCTTCTTCTTCCTCTTTTTTTACTACTACTACTACTTCGTCTTTTCTTCTTCTTTTTCTTCTTTTTTTTCTTCTTCTTCTTCTTCTTCTTCTTCTCCATCTTCTTCTTCTTCTTCTTCTTCTTCTCCTTCTTCTTCTTCTTCATCATCATCAACTTCTTCTTCTTCTTCTTCTTCTTCCTCCACTTCTTCTTTTTCTTCCTCCAACTACTTCTTATTAGTCATCCTTTCTTCTTCTTCCTCTTGTTCTTCTCCTTCTCATTCCTCTTCTTCTTCTACTTCTTCTATTTCTTCTTCTTCTTCTTCTTCTTCTTCTTCATCATCTTCTTCTTCTTCTTCTTCCTCTATTTCTTCTTTTTATTCATCCACTTTTCTTCTTCCTCTTTATCTTCTTCCTCTTTTTGTTCTTTTTCATCTTCTATTTATTCTTCTTTTTGTTCTGGTTCTTCTTATTTTTCTCATTCTCCTCCTCCTACTTCCTCTCCTTCTTCTTCCTCTTTTTTTTCGTTTTCTTCATCTTCTTCTTCTTCTCCCTGTTCTTCTTCTTCTTCTTTTCTTCTTCTTCTTCCTCCCCTTCAACTACTCCCGCTTCATCTTCCTCTTTTTCCTCTTCTTCTTCTTCTTCTTCTTCTTCTTCTTCCTCTTCTTCTTCATCATCATCATCTTCTTCTTCTACTTCCTTAACTCCTTATTCTTCTTCCTCTTCCTCTTCTTCGTCATCTCCTCCTTATTTTCTTCTTCTTCTTCTTCTCCTCCTCCTCCTCCTCATTTTTCTTCTTCTTCTTCTTCATATTCTTTTTCTTCTACTACTTCTTCTTCTTTTTCTTCTTCTTCTTCTTTTTCTTCAGCTCCTTCTCCATCTTCTTCTTCTTCTTCTTGTTCCTCCACTTCTTATTGTTCTTCTTCTTCTCCTCCTCCTCCTC
>JAIUJO010001738.1:147500-153473 GCA_023846275.1 Vanilla planifolia
CTTCTCCTTATTTTAATTCTTCTTCTTCTTCTTCTTCTTCTTCTCATTTTTCTTGTTCTTCTTATTCTTATACTTATTCTCCTTCTTCTTCTTCTTCTTCTTCCTCATCTTCATCTTCTTCTTCTTCTTCCTCTTCTTCTTCTTCTCCTTCAATTTCCTCTTCTTGTTCTTCTTATTCCTCCTCTTCTTCCTCTTCTTCTTCAACTACTTCTTCTTCGAATTTTTCTACTTCTTTTTCTTCTTTTTCTTCTTCTTCTTCTTCTTCCTCTTCTTCTTCTTCTACTTCTTCTTCTTTTTCTTCTACTTCTATTTCTACTTCTTATTTTTCTTCTTCTTCTTCTCCATCTTCATCATTCTCAACTTTTTCATCCACTACATCTTTTAAATTTCTTCTTCTACTTCAACTTCTTCTTCATCATCATCATCATCATCTTCTTCTTCTTCTTCATCCTCCTCTTCTTCTTCTTCCACTTCCTCTTTTTCCTCTTATTCTTCTTTTTCTTCTTCTTCTTCTTCTTCGTCTTTTCCTTCTTCTGCTTCTTCTACTTTTCTTCTCCCACTTCTTCTTCTTATACTTCTTCATCGTCATCATTATAAATATCAACTTCTTCTTCTTCTTCTCCCTCTTCTTCTTCCTCTTCTTCATCTTCTTCTTTTGTACATCTTGTTCTTCTTCTTTTTCTTCTTCTCCTTCTTCTCTTCCTTCTTCTTTTTCTTTCCCTTATTCTTTTTCTTATTCTCATTCTTCTTCTTCTACTTCTTCTTCTTCTTCTTCTTCCTCTACTACTACTTGTTCTTCTTCTTCTTCTTCTTCTTATTCTTCTTTTTCTTCTTCTTCTACTTCTTCTTCTTCCTCTACTTGTTCTTCTTCATCTTCGTTATCATCATCTTCTTCTTCTTCTTCTTTATCTTCTTTTTCTACTCCTTCCTCTTCCATTTCAACTTCTTCTTCTTGTTCATCATCTTCTTCTTTTTCTTCTTTTACTTCTATCCTTCTTCTTCTTCTTCCACTTCTTCTTCTTCTTCTTGTTCTTTTACCTCTTCCTCTTGTTCTGCTTTATCATCATCTTCTTCTTTTTCTTCTTCTCATTCTTCATCTTCTTCTACATCTAGCTCTTCTTCTTCTTCTTCTTCTCCATTTACCTCTTCTTAAACTTCTTCTTCTTCTTCTTCTTCTTCTTCCACTTCTTCTACTTCTTCTCCTTCTTCTTCTACTTCTTCTCCTTCTTCTTGTTCAGCTTCTTCCACTTCTTCTTAACCTCCTTCTTCTTCTTCTCCATCTTCTTCTTCTTCTTAATCTTCTTCCTCTTCTTCTTCTTTTTCTTCCACTTCTTCTTTAAATGCTTCTTCTTCTTCTTCCTCTTCTTCTTCTTCTTTATCATCTTCTTCTGCCTCTTCTTCTTTTTTTCTTCTTCTTCTCCTTCTTCTTCCTCTTCTTTTTCTTCTTCTTCTTCTTCTTCCTCTTTTATATCTTCTTCTTCTTCTTCATCATCTTTTCTTCTTATTATTATTATAATTCTTCTTCTTCTTCTTCTTTATTCTAATCTTTTTTCTACTTCTTCTTTTTCATATTTTTCATCTTCTTCTTTTTCATATTTTTCATCTTCTTCTTTTTCATATTCTTCTTCTTCTTCATCTCCTTCTTCTTCTTCCACCTCCTCTTCTTCTTCTTCCTCCTCTTCTTAATCCACTTCTTCTTCTTCGTATTCTACTTCATCATTTTCTTTTTCTTCTTCTTCTTCTTCTTCTTCTTTTGGTTATTCTTCTTGTTCTTCTCCTTCTCTTTTTTATTGTTCCACTTCTTCATCTTCATTTTCTTCTTCTTCTTCTTCTTCTTCCTAACCTTCTACTTCTTCTTCTTCTTCCTGTTCTTCTTCTTCTTCTTCTCCTTCTTCTTTTATTTCTTCTTATTCTTTTTCTGCTTCTCCATCTTCTTTTTCTTCTTCTTCCACGTCTTCTTGTCCTTCTTCTTCTTCTTCTTCTACTACTACTACTACTACTACTTCTTCTCCTTCTTCTTTACTTCTTCTCGTTCTTCTTCTTCTTCATCTTCTAATATTCCGACTACTTTTCACTTTTATTTTTCTTTAACTTCTCCTTCTTCTTCTTCTTCTTCATCTTCTTCTTCTACTTCTCCTTTTATTTGTTTTACATCTTCTGCTTCTTCGTCTCCTTTTTCCACTTCATTGACTTCTTCTCCTTCTTCTTCTTCTTTATCTTCTTCCTCATCTTCATCTTCTTCTTCTATTACGACCATCACTTCTTCTTCTTCTTCTTCTTTAACTTCTACTTCTTATTCTTCTACTACTACTCTTTCTTCTACTTCTTCTACTTCTATCTCTTTTTCATCTTCTTCTTTTTCTTCTTCTTCATCTCCTACCTCTTCATCTGCCTCTTCTTTTTCTTCTTCAAATTTTTATTCTCCCTTTTCTTCTAGTGCTTCTTCTTCTATTTCTTCTTCTTTTTCTTCTTCTTCATCTACTTCTTCCTCTTCTTCTTCTTCTTCCACCTCTTCTAGCTCTTGTACTTCTTCCTCTTATTCTTCTTCTCCTTATTTATCTTCTTCTTCTTCCTCTTCTTCTTCCCCTTCTTCTAGTTCTTCTTCTTCTTCTTCTACTTCTCCTCCTTCTCCTTCTTAAATTTCTTCTACTTTTTATTCTTCATCATCATCTCCTTCAATGTTTTCCTCTTCTTCCCCTTCTTCTTCTTCTTCTTCTTCCACTTCTTCATCTTCTCCTTCTTCTTCTTCCCTTTCTTCTTCTTCTTCTTCTTTTTCTTCTTCTCCTTCTCCTTCTCCCTCTTCTTCTTCTTCTTCTTCTTCCCTTTCTTCTTCTTCTTCTTTCTTTCTTCTTCCTCTTCTTCTTCTTGTTCTTCTCCTTCTTCTTCTTCTTGTTCTTCCTCTTCTTCTTTTTTTCTTCTACTTCTTCTTCTTCTTCTTCTTCTTCTTCTTCTTCCTCTTCTTCTTTCTCTTCTTCTTCTTCTTCTCAATCTTCTTCTTCTTCTTCATCATCTTCTTCTTCTTCATCTCCTTCTTCTTCTACTTCATCATCATCTTCATCATCGTCGTGTTCTTCTTCTCGTTCTTCTTCTTCTTTTTCTTTTTCTTCTTCTTCTTCTTCTTCTTCTTCTTTTTCTACTTTTTCTTCTTTTTTTTCTACTGCTTCCTCTTATTCTTCATCTTCCTCTTCCTCTTCTTCTTCCAATTCACCTTCTTCTTCTTTAACTTTTACTCCTTCTATTTCCTCTTATTCTACTTCTTCTTCTTCTTCCTCTTCTTCTTCTTCTTCCTATTCATCATCATCATCTTCTTCTTCTTCTACTACATCTTCTTCTCTTCCTCCTCCTCCTCCTTCCATTTCTCCTTCTCCTTCTTCTTGTTCTTTTTCTTCTTCTTCTTCTTCTTCTTCTTCTTCTTCTTCTTCTTCTCCTTCTTCTACTCCATCTAATTCTTATTCTTTTACTTCTTCTTCTACTACTACTACTTCTTCATCATCTTCGTCCTCCTCTTCTTGTTTTTCTTCTTCTTCTTCTTACTCTTCTTCTTCATTTTCTTCTTCTTCTTCTTCTTCCCCTTCTTCTTGCTCTTTTTCTTCTTCTTCTTCTTTTTCCTCTTCTTCTTCTACTTCTACTTCTTCTTCTTCTTCTTCTTCTTCTCCTTCTTCTTCTTCTTCTTCGCCTTCCTCTTCTTCCTCAACTTGTTCTTCTTCTTCTTCTTCTACTACTACTACTTAATCATCATTATCATCTTCTTCTTCTTCTTCTTCTTCTTCTTTTTCTTCATCTTCTTCTTCTACTACTTCTTCCTCTTCTTTTTACTCTTCTTCTTCTTCATTATCATAATCATCTTCTTCTTCTCCTTCTTCTGCTTCTTCTTCTTCTTTTTATACTCCTTCTTCTTCTTTTGTCTTCCTCTTCTTCTTTCTTCTTCTTCTTCTTCAACTTACTCATCATCATCATCTTCTTCTTCTACAACATCTTCTTCTTCTTTTTCTTCTTTTTTCAATTCTCCTTCTTTTACTTCTTCCACTTCTTTTTCTTCTTCTCCTCCTCCTCCTCTTTCTCTCACTTCTTCTTCTTCTTCTTCTTCTTCCTCTTTTTCTTCTTTTTCTTCTTCTTCTTCTTCTTCTTCTTCTTCTCCTTCTCCTTCATCTTGCCCTTCCACTTGTTCTTCTTCTTCTTCTTCTTCTTCTTCTCCTCCTCCTCCTCTTTCTTCTCCTCCTTTTTCTTCTTCTTCATCTTCTTCTACTTCTTTTTATTCTTCTTCTTCTTCTTCTTCTTCTTCTTCTTCCTCTATTTCTCTTTTTATTTTTCTTTCTCTTCTTCTTATTCTTTTTCTTCTTTTTCCTCTTCTTCTTCCTCCTCCTCTTCTTCTTCTTCTCCTTCTCCTTCTTCTTTCTTCATCATCTTGTGTTCTACTTCTTCTTCTTCTTTTAATTTCTTCTTCTTATTCTTCTTCTTGTTCTTCTTCTTCATCTTCATCATCTTCTTCTTCTACTACTACTACTACTTCTTCATCTTCTTCTTCTTCTTCTTCTTCTTCTACTTCTTCTTCTTCTTCTTCTTCTTGTTCTTCATCTTCTTCTTCTTCTTCTTCTTCTTCTTCTTCTTCTTCTTCTTCTTTCTTCTTCTTCTTCTTCTTTAACTTCTTCTTCTTATTATTATTATTTTTCTTCTTCTTCTTCTTCTTCTTCTTCTTCTTCTTCTTCTTCTTCTACTTCTTCTTATTATTATTATTCTTCTTCTTCCTCTTCTTCTTCTTCTTCTTCTTCTCCTCATTTCCCCTTTTTCTTCTTCTTCTTCTTCTTCTTCTTCTCCTTTATGTTTCTCTTCTTCTTCTTCTTCTTCTCCTTCTTCTTCTTCATCTCTTCCTCCATCTTCATCTCCTTCCTCTTCTTCTTCTTCTCCTCCTCCTCCTCCTTCTTATTATTATTATTATTCTTCTTCTTCCTCTTCTTCTTCTTCTTCTAGTTCTTCTTCTCCTCATTTCCCCCTTTTTCTTCTTCTTCTTCTTCTTCTTCTTCTTCTTCTTCTTTTTCTACTTCTTCTCCTTCATCTTCCTCTTCTTCTTCTTCTTCTTCTTCTTCTTCTTCTCCTTCTTCTTCTTCATTTCCTCCTCCTTCTTCATCTCCTTCTTTTTCTTTTTCTTTTTCTTTTTCTTCTTTTGGTTCATCTTCTCCTTCTTCTTCTTCTTTATCTTCTTCTTTTTCTACCTTTTCACCTTTTTCTTCTTCTTCTTCTTCTTCTTCCTCTTCTCATTTTTCTTCTTATTCTTCTTATTCTTCCTCTTCTTCTTCCCATTCCTCTTCTTCTTTTTCTATTTCTTCTTCATCTTCTTCCTTTTCTTCCTCCTCCTCTTTTCTTCTTCTTCTTCTTCTTCTTCTTCTTCGTCTTCTTCTTCTTCCTCCTTTTCTTCTTCTTTTTTTTCTTCTACTTCTTACACTACTACTCCTTCATCATTTTCTTCTTCTTCATCATCCTCTTCTACTTCTTCTTCTTCTTCTTCTTCTTCCTCTTCATCTTCTTCTTCTTCTCCTTCTTCATCTTCTGCTTCTTATTCTTGTTCTTCTCCTTCTTCCTCTTCTTCTTTTCCCTCTTCTTCTTCTTCTTCTTTTTCTTCTTGTTCTTTTCCCTCTTCTTCTTCTTCTTCTTCTTCTTCTTCTTCTTCTTCTTCTTCTACCACTACTTCTTCTTTTTCATTTTCTTCTTCTTCTTCTTTGCCTTCTTCTTCGTTTTCTTCTTCTTCTGTTTATTTTTCTTCTTCGTCTTCCTCTTCTTCTTCTTCTTCTCCTTCTTCTAATTCTTCTACTTCTCCTACTTCTTCTTCTTCTTCTTCTTTTACTTCTTTTTTGTCCTCTTCTTCTTCTTTTTGTTCTTCTTCTTCTCCGTCTTCTTCTCCTTCTTCATCTTCTCCTACTTCTTCGTCTTCTCCTTTTTCTTCTTCTTCTTATTTTTGCCCTTCATCTTCTCCTTCAT